>JAANBC010000298.1:3108-38679 GCA_014621405.1 Stylonectria norvegica
AGTTCTAGCTAGAGTGCTAGTATATATATAGGCNNTANAGGCNGCTATTATAAGTAGTNNANCNNTAGTGGCTNCTNCTNCCTAATATAAGTAGTTTTATCNTTTTATTTTAAGGTCTATTTTANTAATTTANGNCTTAAAGTCTTATTANTNCNTTANTNNNNGCTTTNTTTCTTTCTANANTATATNTNCTAGNCTATTANGNTANATAATAAGATNAGTTTAAGCTTANTTTTTATATTTTAGAGCTTATTTTCTAATTTTAAGTATTATANGAAAAGNAGAAATANTATATTTATATTAAGGTNATTTTATATAGGTGNCTTAANAGCACTTTTCCNTCTAATAGNGATNCTTANCTTTAGGTATAAAANAAGCTTAGTTTCTAGGTTTTTANGTTTAGTTTTATANTTTNNTACTTTANNNNATANAGATANTTNNNGCCTATAGGCNTAAATATATATATAGTTTCTANTGNCTTTTTNTATTNTATTTTATATATATATATATAAATTTATAAGCTTTATTTNCTAANTTTANNACTTATAATTATAGTCCNTNTAAAATCTNCTTAATTATTCTTTNNTTAAGGCTATATTTTTAGNTTTCNTATATTTANGNNTTAATATTAATAAGCCTNAGTTAANTNNAGCTTTCTTTTAATTAACTNCCNTATAATNCCTTAGTAAGNCTATTTNNAATTAATTTTAAGCTTTATTTATAGNAAATNNAGATTATTTNCTTTTAAATATATTCCCTAAGCTAGTAATTATANATATNTATATACTTAAGTTTANTCTTTANTTTCTTAATTAGNNATTATAAAAGTCTAATTATCTATTANTTATTATAAATAAGNTTTAATCTTAGGCTTTANAGCTTAACTCTTATTTTAATAATTAATCTTTACTAAAANAGTCNCTCTTTTATAGCTTANAAGAGNNCTANTAATTTAGCCTTAATTATTAAANTTATAANTATATCTTGCTTATTTNCGCNNNACTTAATAAGGCTATTAAAGAGCTTTATTATATATACTTATAAGCTTTTNTAATTAAGTNTATTATTAGTAAATAAGGNATTANTATATATTTTAAAGTTATCTCTGCCTNTAAANTATANTCTATAGAAATAAGTTATATATAGNTAATTTAATACTNTATTTACTATATTATAATATACTTNACTTANGTTATTTATAAANCTTNCTAATCTTAAGATAGTAAATATAATATCTANCNTTATAATTANTANTATATATAATATTAATCTAATTACTTTTTAATATTAATTTACTATACTTTTATTAATAGTTTCTTTATTAATAATAAGTTCTATTCTTATTATTAGACTTATATTTAATATATCTATACTTTAAAGTTTATATATCTTTTTTAAATATATATTTTATATAACTTAAAGCAATTTTTAAATATAGTCTCGGATTATCTCTATCCTAAAGAACTATTAAAGGTCATTTCTACTAATTAACTTATATTTAAACCTTAGAGCTTTAATTACTTCCTTTATAGCTTTATAGTTTCCTTTCTAAAATGCGATAATAATATTATTAATATAAAAGAAAAGCAAAATTCTATTTTTTAAGTAGTAATATAGTTTATATAATACTAGTTAGAATTCTAATTCTTATAATATATTTCCGAGTTCTGTTTGCTATAAAAGAGGTGTGATTTGCAGTCTATAGAGTGCCTTCTTTAGAAGAAGAATGCTTTCTTCTCTTAGATATGCTTGTTATCTAAAAGGCTTTTACATAAAGATATTACCTAGGAGCTTTGCATTTATAAATATATTTATAGTGTTAAATTAGAGTATTTTAAGATTAAATCTTACAGCTATTACTAGCAATATATAAAAGGACTTTCTAGCTAAAGTTACTATATATATATCTTTTATAGTTGCCTTCTATTATTAGTCTCTTTAAATAATAAGTCTAGCTTTATATTTCTAAAGATACCTTTATTTATTAAACTTATAAGTATATACCTATATATAGTCTAGTACTTAGGAGTTATATATTTAAGAATTAGTTCTTAATATCTTAATTTAGAATTCTATTTCCTAATAGCTTTTTAAATATGATTTTTCTACTTTCTTAAATTTATCCTTAAATTTATATCTTTATAAGCTATTATAAGAACTTAGTACTAGAGGCAGGTTCTTTTAATAATATTTATACTTTATAGGTTTAAGATTTAATTCTGCTATTTAATCTTTGCTTTTAAGTTTTAATCTTCTGCGCCTGAATTAGTTATATATTATCTTTATAAGAATAGTCTTTCTATTCTTTCTAAGTAGCATAGCTATTATCCCTATATAAAATGCTTAATGCATTTCTAGTAAGTCCTTCTATTAAGGCTTGCTTCTTTCTTATTCTCTCTTATATTCTATTATATAGGTTAGAAAGCTAGATATAGGGCTTTTAAGTAGTATTAGAAATAATTCAAAATATAATAAGGTATATTTTTCACTTTCAGCTTATGTTTCCTTGCCTTCTATTTCTTCCTATATCTCTAGGTCTCTAATTATATCCTTAAGTATTATATCTTAACTATAAGTATTAATCTTATCTTCTTCTTATATTAGTATTATAACCTGGTCTACTTATTCTATATATATAAGAGCTTTTATTCTTTCTTAGATTTCTTTAAGTATATTTTCGCCTATTATTTCTTATATATAATCTTTATTTATATTAAATATATCTTCTTTATTAAATTTAATATTATAGGTTATATATATATAGTTAGTAACTAGGTTTTAAATTTAAAAGATATTTTAAGAGTTATATCTTATTAAGTAACTAATCTATATTTTTAATAAGATTCTTAACTTAAGCTATTATTATTTTAATTATACCTCCTTAGTTATTATAAATACTTTACATTTAATAGTCTTTAAGTATATAATTTATAGTTAAGTTTAATTTCTAACTTCCGCACCTAAGACTTTAGAAAGAAAGCTCTTATATAGGGTCTTTTACTTAAGCCTTTATTTTAGTATTTAATTTAAGAGATAAACCACTATTCTTATTATTTCTAGCTATAGTTCTTTTAATAGGTTATTATTAAGAGTAAGTAGCCTTGCCTTTTCTTTCGCTACTCCCCTAAAATACTTCTCTAAGCTATTTTATACTTATATATATAATACACTTTTATTAACTTTAATAACTTTTTATTATAACTATGCGCGGATTATTTGGCTGCTTTGCAGCTTATTATCTGTTTCTATTATTTATAATTAGACTCTATATCTCTTTTCTAATATATCTATAAGGTATTTAAGTATTATAAATAGGCTTTTCTTATTATATATCTTAAAGTAGTAATCTTAGGTATAGTTTGTTTCCCTATTTATAATTATAGTATATAATTTAAAGTTACTAATTTCTTTTAAATAGTTATGGAAGTTAATAGAGACTTATTCTTTAGGTTTTAAGCTTTATTATTACTCTTTATAGTGCTCTTTTTATTTTGCCTTTCTAATTCTATAAATATTATATTAGACTATTATTAGGCTCTTAATTCTTGCTCTTTTTATATAATTAAGTAGATTCTTAAGTGCTTTTAAACTAGAGTAGCTAAGTCTTTAATACTATCTTATTACTACTACTCTTTATAGCTTTCTTATAGTCTAGGAGTTATAAAGCAGTCTTCTTATAAGAAATATAGCTTATTTTGCGTTTTTAGGTATATATTTTAGCATATACTAATTATAATATTAAATTATTCTATAAAGTGTAGCACTATTATTATAATAAATAATATTATTAGTATTTTATTAATCCTATTAATACCCCTTTTTCTATAGTTTTTATAAAAAGATTAGGTTTACTCCTATTTATAGGCAGTAAGTAATATAATTTAAGATAAGTTAATAAGGCTCTTCTTATAAGTTTTAGATGTATAAGTTAATATTCTTATAGTCTATAATTAAAAGCTTATTTAATTCTACAAATATAAACTCATTCTTAGTTAATTATTTAAAATTTCAGAACCTTATAATTTTATTAAAAAGGTAGAGAGTAGTTTTTAAATCTAATATTACTAAGTTCTTTAATAAATAATTATTTTATTTTACTAAGAATAAAGCTGCCTTTTCTAAGATTTAAGTTTATAATATTTGCTATTATTATATCTCTTTCTATAAGCTTTCTTTCTTACTTTTAAGCTTCTTATATAGCTTCCTAACTTTAGGTTTAGTTTTAAATCTTTATTTCTATTCTTCTGCCTTTTTTTCTAACTTAATAAACTTTAATAATATTATCTTTAAAAAAGCTACCTAATAGTTTAATATATTTACTCTATAATACTTAAAGTTATATAGAATATATATCTCTATTATATCTAAAGCTTACTATTATTACTTCTTTCTTTATTTACTTAAGTTCTTAGTTAATAACTTAAATTACTTTTAACTCTTTATATTAGAGGCTTATAGTTTTAATCTGCTTTATATTTTAGTATTTAAGGCTTAAAATATTAGTCTAAAGCTCCTTTTTATAATCTTTAATTTATTTAGCTTTATAAGTAACTCTTTATTATTATAAAGTTTATCTTAAAATTTAATTATAAAGGTAGCTAATTAGTAGCTTCTACTCTTAATTTCCTTTTAATTCTAGTTCTTCTTAATATATAAGATTACTTTAAACTTATAATCTAATACTTATTTAAGGTCTTTAAACTAGGTAGATAAATTAAGACTTTCCGCTATCTTTCAGAGTTTTACTATATTTATAGCCTTTTCTTACTTAATAATCTATTCTTACTAATTTATTTTATTACTTATTTCTTTCTTTAATATATTAAAATATACTTTATATACTTATTTTTTTTTATAAAGTATTATCTATAATCTTTGTAAAGACAAAGGCTTTGCCTAGTATAGCTTTAATCTATCTTTAAAATATAAATAGATACCAGATTTAAAACTAGCAACCCTAACTTACCTGCGATATAATAGCGCATTGCTCCTGCAGCACTAGTGCTAGTGCTAAGGCAGACCTAATAGTTATTAATAGGGGAAGAAAGGGCCTTAAGCAGAGTTTTTATAACCTAAGAGCTATAGCTAGCTAATATACCTTAAGTAGCTAATATACCGCAGCCGAGCTGCATCTAGTTATAGCTTATATAGAAATATATAGGGAGAAAGCCTATAAAAAGATTAGTCTAATTATACCCTTAGACCTCTTAGGGGAGGTTTAGGAGGTAACCTAGGAGTATATAAATAGCTGCCTTACTTAAGAAGTAATATGTATCTGCGCTGCTACTAATATACCTAACTATACTAATACTATTACTATAATACTAAAGAATAATAATTAGAATAAAGCTCTTAAGGATTGAATTATTAAATAAGTTATAAAAACTATAATAATAGTAATTAGAATAGTCCTTAGGATGCTAGAGCTAGCAGCCTAAGGAGAGAAACTAATAATATTTGCGGCAATTATTACTATAAATAATAATAATATATAAATTGCACTAATAACTCGCTCTATACTATAAAGACAGGCAGAACCTATAGAAAGGCTAACCTGCAGCTAAGTTAAATGCAAAGTTATTCTTTAAATCTAAAACATATCCCCTAATATTTAAAATAGAACTCTGAGGGAGATAGTTAATATAGCAAATTATATATAAGGCAAGACTAATATTTAAGTAATATATAGACTATTAAGTAGTAATATTATTCTTATAATAGCTATTATAGAGGCAGTATAATTAAATAAAAGGCTATAGGTAAATATTGCCTTTAGAAATAAAGCTTAAATTATCCTATTAATATTTATAGTAATAGTAAAAAGCATCTATAATAGAAGTATATTAAATAATACTAGTGCACTTATAGTAGAAATTAATAAAGCAAATAATATAATAATTATATAAATTAAAAAGATATAAGAAAAACCTAGGCATATTACTAATATAGTATATATAAGCCTAATCCTATAAGTAACCTTAATTAGTAAAGTAAATAAGCTCTATAATAATAGTCTTTTACTTAGTAGAAAAGTCTTTAACTATAAGCTATATAATAAAGGGCTTAAACCTATATAATACTATAAATGCTTTAAATTTAGCTATATCGCAAATATATATAAAGCTCCGGAGATATGCAGCCGATATAGAGGCGCTGCGTATAGCCCTAAAGGAGATAAGGTATAGTAAGATAACTACCTAGCCCTAAGAGGAGAGATATTATATAGATATATACTATACTAAGGAGACTACCTAGCTTAGAGTAGAGACTGCCTTATTACTAGAAGGCACTAAGTATATATAAAAAAGAGCTTTAATATTAGACTGGTATATTTCTATAATAAAGCAGTAGTAAAGCTAATAAGCTTATTATATATATTATTATTTACCTAGTTTATCTAAGGGTTATAGGCATAGAAGAAGAGAAAAGGACCCAGATAACCCCTAAGATCTCTTAATAAAGATGCTTTAACTAGCAGGCAATATACTATTAGTAATATATTTAAACTAATAATAAGCTGCTTCTGTACTATACCTAACTAAGGACTATTAATAAGTGCCTAACCCCCTCTATTATAAACCTAATTATAAAATAAGACTATTACTTAAATATAAACTAATTAATATTAGATATCCTATATTAGAATACTAATTAAAGACCTAGCCTTATAGCGCTTGCGCTATAGGCTAAAAAAGGCTATAATATTATAGCACTTATAAAACCAGCCCTAGGCAGCTAAATAAAGATACTATTATGCTTAGGGAACTTAAACTATTAAATAATATATATAAGTAGCTGCGCGGCGCTATATATCCACAGGCGCTATAGAACCGGATTATAGACTTATAAATTAAAGGAAGATTAGGTATTAGTCTTATTTATATCCCTCTTATATTAAATAATTATAATATATAACCTATTAAATAGTAGAGGCATATTACCTATACTATAGACTCTAATAAATACTAAACCTAATAGTAATATAATATTATTAGGAGACTTTAACTTATATTACCTAATATAAGACTATTATAACTAAAACTTACTAAGTAATAAGATACTCTTATTAATTATAGTATACTTTTAACTTATACTTACTATACTACCTAGGACTATTATATAGGCTAGAAAGGGATATAGAAATAGTATAATTAACCTCGCCTAGTATAGCTAAGAATTAGAAGCTAAATATACAAGTATTAATTATAACTTAAATAAGTCAGACTATTTCCTATAAAGACTCTGTATTAAAGACTATATGCCTGCGCTAAGCGCGCAAGACCCCCTAATAGAGAAATGCCTTTAATATAACTAAAAGATAATAGACTAAAAGAAAGCTAAGAGCGAGGTATGGGCTTAAATAGGCATCTAGTATAAGATAATTAAGATAGAGAAAGCCCTAGATAAGAAGATAGACTGGCTAATTAATAAGTTATATAAGGTTATAAAGTATATAACTCTAATATAGAAATAAAGCAGACCTGCCTATAACCTATAGTAGAACTACTATATAGCCTAAATAACCTAGGAATTAAAATAAGTATAGAGGAAATACTAATATATAAGAAGAGATAAAGACTAAGTAGAGCTTTTTATAGCAGGCTTAAAGCAGGAATATATAATAGCTAATATAAGCTATATCTTATAGAAATAAATACTTAAGGAAACAGGCTTTAATTGCCTTTAGAAGATTAAGAAATAGGCTAGGCTGCGCAGCAGCCTAGCACTAATCTTTCTATAATTCCTACTACTTATATACCTTAGAACCGCACTAGTAAAAAGCTATAAAAATAAAGCTTAAATCTTAGCAAAGAGATTCTTCCTAAAACTATAGGCAGATAATATATAACTACTAGAAATCCTAGAATAGTAAGATATATAGGACTAAGCTGGTCTTAATATAATTACTTTTAACTAGGAGGTAAATATCTTAGAGATTATTAAGATCCTAAGTAAGATATAATCTTAAAAAGCCCTAGAGGCTAATAGTATATTAGCTAGGTTCCTAAAAGCCTATGCCCTTCCTCTCTATATCGCACTCTAAGTTATTATTAAGGCAAGCTTTAGACTTAGATACTATTTAAAGTGCTTTTATACTATTATTATAATAATAATCCTAAAAATAGGCAAAATATTAGTAATATAAAGAATAATAAAAGAATAGCACCTAATCTCCCTTCTAAGTATTATTAGTAAAATTATAGAGATAATAATAGGGAAGCGGATTATAGTAGTAGTAGAAGCGGTAAGCCTACTCCCTAAAGAGTAAATAGGGAATAAAGTATAATAATTAATAGAACTTGCCCTTACTATTATAGTAAAGACTATAAGAGTGGCATAGGCCTATTATAGTATTATATCATTCCTCTAGCTTAACTTTATAGGTATATTTAATATAATTAACTATAAAAGACTAGTTATAATATTATAAGAAATAAGCTTCTTGCACTAAATCCTAAGATAGCTTTAAAGCTTCCTTAAGGCATAAATAACTTGCCTCTACTTTAATAATATAGTCTTAGCACTATTTAATATCTATGCAGGGGTCCTATAAAAATCGCTGCTATTACTAATCCTATTTATTATATTTATTATAAGCCTATATACCTAGCTAAAAGAAGCCCTAAGAATCCTAGTAGTAGGCTTTACAAATAATATAAACCTGCTAGCCTTTAGCTATAATATAGAGAAGACTTATAAATAACTTAAATATAGATAGATAATCTATAAGAAGTAGGTAAAAGAAAAATAAAATAACCTTTAAGCTAAATAAAGTAAAACTAATATACTTTATAAAGAAGAGATAATTAGACCTAATATATATATGCCTTAGAGCTAATATAGTCTACTTTATTATATCTTATAGATTCTTAGGGCTTTAAATATATTAAAAACTCTAATAGGGGCTATATATTAAGGAGCTTAAGGGAAAACTTAAAAGATAGCACTAAGTACTATATGCAATTATAGCAAGTATATAGGGGATTAACCTTATAGCAGTAAGGCTTATATATATATAAGTAATCTAGTTAATAATAGTATATAGCGCAAGCTTCTGCTATATGCCTATAGAGCTAAGCAAGAAATTAAAAGGTCTTATATATATACTTATACTAAAGTAAGCTTGCGCTCTTTATATAATAAAAGGCATATATAAAGCTATATCTAACTGCCTACTCTAAATTAAGCTAGTAATTCTATTATTAGATATCTATTTAAATAAGCATATAGCTAAGTATTACTAATGCCTATATAGCTAAGGAAAAGTAAATCTAATCCGAGGCATATCTATAGCAGTAATAAGATAGATCTAAGCTAGAAAATAAAAAGTACTATAGCGCAAGCTAATAGAAGGACTAGAAATATAGGTAGCTAGATAGATAGAGCTAGAATTTAAGATAAAGGGAGGGCCTGAGAAGAGATCTAAAAAGGAGTAGAATACCTAATAGAAATACTAAGATAAGATATTAAGAGATAAGCGCTAAATTAATAAAAGAAAAGCAGCTAAAACCAGTCTAATACTAATTAAAACAGAGGCAATACACCTATATAGTAGCTTTATTAAGTTTAAAAGCTTAATACTTATATAACTATATATAGAATGCCTAGGCCTTAAGGACTTTCTTTTTAGCTGCTAAGTCCCTAATATACTATTGCTATTATATGCCTGCAGTAAAGAAATAGAGACCTTAAGTTATATTATTATTAATTGCTAGCTTAAATAAGAAGACTAGAATTAACTACCGCACTTGCTATATATTAAATGCAATCTTAATATATAATTAGTAAAGCTAGGCTAAGTATATATATTAATAAGGTAGTTCCTATAGGTATAGGCAGTGCTCTAATTTAAGCTTATGCTATAGCTTTAAAGAGAGCAAGAAGAGAAATAGAAAGAAGAAAAGGCAGAGGCAGAGGCTATATTAGAAGCTACGCGCTTATAAGGCAGAAGTAAGAGTACTCTAGAAGCCCCTATCTAAGAGATATACTAGTACACCTAGAAAAAGCCTATAAAGAGGCAAAAAACCAGACTATATATAGAAAAATAAAGAGTAAAGAGAGCAAGTGCTAGTAAAATCTATAAAATATAGTAAAATAAATACTAGAAAAAAGAAAGTAAGAAAATATATAGGTCTGCCTCTTATTATATAATACCTGATTTAACACGCAAGCGCTACTTAGCTAGCTTATTATTATTATCTGCTTACGCCTTCCTACCTAGCTTAATTAGTATAGTTAATACTGCTTTTCTAACCAGCCTAGCTAGTATAGTCAGCAGTGGCTTTCTGCCTGGCTTTATTAGTATAACTAGTGCGGTGATAACCCGCTCCTCCTCCTCCTCCTCCTCCTGCTCTTTCTCCTCCCCCCCCTTGTTATCCTTATTCTTATCCTTACCCTCGGTTACTATAGGCGACTTAAACTCAGAGCCTAAGTCCTCCAGCTCCTTAATAGCGGCCTTAGCTATAGCGGCCGCGTCTGACTTGTCACTAGGCCCCTCCTGCGCCCACTTACAGAACGCAGCCTCCTCTTCCTCCCCAGTTATAGTCGAGGGGCAGCCCCCCCACAGGCGCAGCCAGCCTAGAACTGACACAGGCGCGAGCCGTAGCCCGAGCAGAGCTTAAGGCATAGATAGCTAGGTCGCCTAAGTAGCAGACCTCCTCCTCCTACTATAAAAGTTAATAAAGAATATAGATACTAACTATAAAAAGAATAACTTACTAATATATTATTAATAAGAATTACTATTAGCTTATAAGTAATAGGCTGCGCAGCTAATAGGAGTATAAAGTAGCTGCTATACTAGGACTTTTAGTAGGCGATGCATACTATAGCTAAAAAGTTAGAATAATAGTATTAGTAATATAAAAGTAATGCAAATAGCCTAATAACTTACTTACCTATTCTTAGCAAAGCTTATTTATATCTAATTATACTATTTATATAATATAGAGCTAGTATAGTATTACCTATAATATATTAAGATTCTTAGGTGTGGTAATAGCTATATAAGAAGCGCCCTGGGTATATAGAGGCTGCTAGCTAGATGCGCCTTCTTCTCTTATTCCTCCTTCTTCTCCTTTTACACTTTATGCCCCCTCTAAGCTCTTATTACTATTATTATAGTTAGTATATATAATATAGAGGCACACTGGATATAAGGCACTTACCTGCAGGTTTATGCTATTATAGTTATTATTATTATTATTATTATTATTATTATTATTATTATTAATATTATTATTATAATGCATTAATAAAGCAGATATAAGATAAAGCTAAGGGCACCTAAGAGAGATATTAATATACTTTGCTATTATTATAAAAAAGAAAAAGAGAAAGAAAAAATAATAAAGACTATAGACTGGCTTTAACTATAGCTAATAATATAATAGAAAAAATACCAGACTGCCTTAATAGCTGCTTATAGCAGCTAGCTATAATGCCCTTATATATATACCTCAGTCACCTAGATAATAGGAATAACAAATAATATAATAATATTATACTATAGCGTAACTGCACCGCACTAGCGCATAATAGCCTATATGCATATTATATATATATATAATTTACTGCGTAACCTAATTAGATACTAGACTAGGAGAAAACCCGGACTAGAGTGGAATAATACTAATATATACTCCTAGGCCACCTACCTACCTAGCCCCCTAAGGCAAAAAGGGCACCTTTTAGTTATCTATATTAGAATAAATTTCTAATACACTAAGCCTGCATAAGGGACCTGATATGGGTCTGATACGGAAGTGTATAGGTTTTCTTCCCTAGAGAGTTTTTCCTATACCTTAATAGCATAGAAGCTCTATCTACTTAGATCTAGGTCTATAGCATATTAATACTACTACTATAAAGTATTATTCACTTTATATATAGCTTTAAGATTAGTAAAGAATAGAGAAATATTATTATATTTCTCTAATCTAGTTATTATTAGAGTATATATTTTAATATAATATAAGGCTAGCTTTTTAATTAGCTAATTAAGTATATTTTAGATTCTATTTACTTACTTTATAAACCGCTTTAAATTAGTTTAATAAAGAGTTATTTTAGCTTTTATATTCTTTTAGTTTTTAATAAGAAGCTTATTATAATATTTTATAGATTCTTCTTCTTATTTAAACTTTAGAGTTACTTTACTCTTTTTAGCTCTAATCTTTACTATATAATTTAAGTATTTTAGCCTCTTTAGCTCTTTAATTTAAAGCTAATTAAATTATATTAAATTACTAAGTTATATAAGATAAAATACCCTTTTAGCAGTTAACTTTAAAATATAGCTTTATTTAAAAGTATTTTAGTTAATTAAGCTATTAAGAAGGTAGATCTTAATTAATATCTTTTAATTTTATCTTTATATCTTTATTTCTTTAAATTAAGATTTATTTTTACTTTTTAATTCTTTATTTAATAATTATAGCTGCTTATTCTTTTTAAATAACTCTAAGACTTTTAATTATTAAATCTATAGATAATTAATTTATCTTACTTATAGCATTTACCTCTCTTTAAAGGCTGCTTTAAGTATTCTAACTGCGCTAGTTTACTTTTAATTTTAAGATTATATAATACAGCTTGTTTTCCAGGTTTAGGCTGCAGAACCCAGTATATATTATAGCTCGGGTTTAATAAGTAATAGCTCTTTTGGCCCGGAATGCTACTATACAGGCTATAGCTAATATTTCCCTTATTAATCCCTTATAACTATTAAATCTCTTCTTCTTTATAATAATATTAATAAGTCTATATACTCTCTTTTTAAAGGCTATTTTACACCAGTCTATAAGCTATATAGTCCTACTATTTAAAGCCTTTTTCCCTACTAATTTTATACTTATATAAGAGCTATATTTATCTATTAATTTTTATTATATTATTTATATACTTATATTATTAGTTTATTATATATTAATAAGCTTATAATAGAGCCTTTATATTATAATTATATACTATCTTACCTATAAACTACTATAATCTGCAGAACTCTCTTTATTTATATTAAAGTAGCTAAATATTTTTAATTTATTTTTGCTATTTAATAGGTTTAATTATTAGTTTAGTAATAAAGATCTCTATATAGCTATATTTAAGGCATCTCCTATACTTATATAATTATCAGATATACCTATTAATAAGTAGGCTTTAATTTCTATTAAGATATATCTTATTAATTACTCTATAGCTACTAATATAAGCCTATTACTATAGCCTATAATAGCTTCTAAAGTAAAAAAGGCAGATACAAGTTATAAAACTGCCTATATAGCTAAGAAAGCATTTATATTAATATTAAAGCTAAAACTTAATAACTTAGATATAAGTATATTAAAGAATAAAAGTATTATTATAAAGCTACCTAAGAAACCTACCCTTTTAAAATCACTTAAATAACTTTTTTCTTAAGAAAATATAATTAATAAGTTATTTCTTATATCTTATAAATCACTTATTATAGTTAAGAAAAAGCTTACTTTAATATAGAAAGAGGCTTATATAAAAATAATAAATACTATAGCTAAGAAGAAATAAGAAGAGAAATATATTAAGGCTCTTTAACTTTATAAGATTTTAAAGAAGGCAGCTAATAATAAAGATATAGCTTATTTAAAAGTATATATAAAGAAGAAAGCAGCTAATAAAGTAGCTAAGGCCTATAAATATAACTAGCTTAGTTATATATTTATCTGTTTTATTACTCCTACTCCTATTATAAAGGCAGAACTTATTATTTTACTAAGTACTCTTAAGTAGCAGATATATATTCTTAAAACTAACTCTATAAAGCCTTAGCCTAATAATAAAGCTATATTTAGTAATATAAACTAAGGGAATTTGCATATATTAGTTACTATAATTACTTTAAAGCTATTACTTAAGAAACTTAATACTATACTTAAGGAATTAAAAGCTAATTAAAATATAAAATGCAATATACCTATTAATTCTAAGAATAATAATACTATAAGTTTATTCTATAAGAAGGCTAAGACAGAGACTATAAAATATAGTATACCTATTAATTCTAAGAATAATACTAATATAACTATTAATTCTAAGGATAATAATACTATAAGCTTATCCTATAAAAAGACTAAAATAAAGACTATAAAATATAGTATATCTATTAATTCTAAGAATAATACTAATATATCTATTAATTCTAAGAATAATAGTACTATAAGCCTGTCCTATAAAAAGGCTAAGACAGAGACTATAAAATATAATATACTTATTAATTCTAAGAATAATTCTAAGAATAATATTACTATAGGCCTGTCCTATAAAAAGGCTAAAATAAAGACTATAAAATATAGTATACTTATTAATTCTAAGGATAATTCTAAGGATAATACTGCTATAAACCTATTCTATAAGAAGATTAAGGTAAAGACTATAAAATATAGTATATTTATTAATTCTAAGAATAATTCTAAGAATAATACTATTATAGGCTTACTTTATAAGAAGGCTAAGGTAAAGACTATAAATAATACTAAGCTTATTATATAGATTTTTAGTAAGGCTGCTATAAAACTATATATAGCCCTAAACTATTATAACTATTTTCTTTAGTTTATAAAAGGTAATTATATTAGCTTTTCTAAAGACTAAGTTAAATATATTCTTAAGATATTTCTTAATATTAAGACCTATATATTTAACTATATAGCTAAAATGCCAGAGTTAGCTAGCTTTAAATAAAGTATTTAAGTCTTAATAAATACTATTAAGAATTATTTAAAAGAGGTATTTTTTATAATAATTAATAAGCAGGTATATTATAATATAGCTTTATTTCTTATCTTATTTTTCTATTATAGTAAATACTAATATATTATAGCTATATTAATATAAATGTTGTATATATATTAAATATAATAGTAGTAATAAGAAGATTCTATACTTAATTAATCTTACTTACTCTTAGAATTATAATATAATAATTAAATACTTCTATAAAAATAAAATAAAAGAGAATAATTAATATAAGAAATATATAAGTAATATAAATATCTTAGTTAATTACTTAATAAGTAGATGTTTTAAAAGCAAGAGTTATACTAATTATACTTAATAGTATAGTAAGAGCAGATGCTTTTTTAATATATATAAATACCTATATCTTAATATATAAGCTAATATATCTTTACTAGCTAAATAAGCTATATTTATAATACCCTATATATCTAAGAAGAGTAAGTTATATTTTATAAAAAAGAAAACTAAGAGAAAGATTAAAAAGAAGTTATTTTTAAATAACTCTTCTAATAATAAAGGATTATCTGCAGATAAAATATCTAAGAATAATAGTAAATCTTTTTTTTATAAATAAGTCTAAGTCTAATATAACTACTAAGCTTAAAAACTAGCTTATTAAAATCACTAAGAAGCTTTAGGCCTAAAAGAAGAGTAAAAAGAAGAGTAAGAAGATTTCTAAAAAGACTAAGATATATAATTATATTCTAAGTTCTTAAACTTATTATATTAACTAATATCTCTATAGGGCTATAAATAGTATAACTTCTAGTACTATATTTATATATTTTAATATAATACTAGCTTATACTTTAATAAAGAGAATATTAACTTTTAATTTTATTAGTATTAATAACTTCTTAATATTATATATTATGCTTCTATACTTATTAACTCTTAGTATATAGCTAGTATATTTTCTCTATAAAAACTAAATAAATATTTATACTTATATTATTATTATTAATAGGCTGCTTTATATAATAAAATGCTACTTTTATAAGATTTTAATATTTATATATATATAAGTATACTAGATTTTAATTTCTTTATATTATAAATCTCTAATATTATATATTATATTTCTTTATACTTAATAACTCTTAATATATAGCTAGTATATTTTCTTTATAAAAATTAAATAGATAATTATACTTATATTTCTATTATTAATAGACTGCTTAATATAAAAGAACACTGCCTTTATTAGATTATAGGCATTTATATAAATATAAGTATACTTAGCTTTAATTTCTATTTTAACCTTTAGTATTTATAAGAGATTATATATATTACTTTATATATATATATAGAGAAATATAAATAAAAATGCATTACTACTATATATATATAAAAGGGAATTAATAAGTAGTAAAAGAGATAATTAAAGCACTAAAGTCTAAGTATAAGCTTATAGGGGGAGATAACTTATAATAGTTCTTAGGAATAGAAATTATCTAAGATTAAGAATAGAAATTAATTTAAGTTATATAAAATATCTATTTAAAAAAGATATATAAGCTATGAAAATTAGATATATTAAAGGCAAGTCTAATAATAAAAACAGAGCTTATTTATAATAAAGATACTATAATAAAGGAAACTATAAGCTAGTACTAAAAAATCATTAGTTTAATCCTATATATAGCAGTTATTATAAGACTAGATATTACCTTTATTATCTTAAGATTAATAAGATTTATAGAAAACCTAAGTAATATATATTATAAAGTAGTAGACTAAGTACTAAATTACCTATATATAACTCGTTTTCTAGCTTTATAATTTAGTAAAAAGGATGAGTTTTAAATATATAATAACACCTCCTTTACTAATAATATAACTAATTATAAGAGTTTGCAAGCCTATATAATAAAACTATTTAACAGCTTAATTAAGTAATAAATAAATAAGNAAGATANTATTATAACCTTAATAATAAAGGCAGAATTACTTNNNCTTATATAAGNAGNAAAAGAAGAGTTATTTTAGNAGTAANTACTATTANAACTTAGAATTAAGCTTAAAAGTCNGGATTTNNATCTTATTTATAATAATTAATANATAATTAGACTTTTAGAATAGCTAATTAAAAAGTTATAAATAAAANTAAAATATATTAATATCTATAACTACTAGCTNNATAAGTATATATAAAAGAAAAGNATTATTATTTCCTATAAATAAAGCGCAAAACTTATTATTAATAGTCTAATAAANGCTCTATAAAGNNNATANTTAAAAGNAAGTTANAAGNAANTTANGCTANTAGATATTAAGAANNANATATAATAGNAANNNATAGATAACTTTATTAAGNAANAGTTAATTAAAGAGATCCTAAANGAATTATAAATTTNAATAAAATTATATAAGNATTAAATTTANNATATANNGCTNGAATAGCATATTTATATTATAAAGAGGGAAAATCAGCAGCAGTAATAATAGTTAATTNNTAGGCNNGCAGGCTAATATAGTCCTAGATATAAAAATATAAAAATAAAAACTATAAAANAAGCTATAAAACTACTAAANTAATCTTATTTATACTAANTAANAATNACTACNTANAGAGAAACTTCTATTTNTANANNTATAAAGTATTANNTTTATAGTAATATANNNCTTNTCTTTCTTCTATAAATAGATATTAGAAATAAGTATTAAATTAAANAATANAGATATAAAAGCTACTTACTTTTANGTTAATATTATTANNTTANATATAATCTAATTAGTAGAATACTATNNGTAAAGATACCTTNNGACTATAATATAAAATTAGNAAATAAGNCTTAAATAATAAAAACAAGCTTNCTTATANAGNGAGATAGGAGCTATTAGAAGAGTATTACTTATAGTAGTAACTATAGCTAAAGGCATCCTAATAATAGCCTATTTTAGACTTTATATTAGGGCTATTTAAAGTGGCCTGAAAGCATATTATATAAAGAATAATATAAGGCTTAAAAGCACTACTATAATTAGCAAAATAAATCTTAAAAAATTAAAATAAGAAGATCTTATATAATAATAGTAGCTTAAATAGTATTATACTTAGTCTTAGTAGTAGCGCAATAAGCAGCAGTACTATTTAACTTCTTATAATACTTATAAATAAAGATTAAAACTTTAAAATTATAAAATAAGGCTTAAAACTAGGAAATAAAGCTTAGAAATACTTACTTAATAGGATATTTAAAAAGACTTTCCTTTTTATTAGAGGGGGGGGGGTTAGATAAGGAACTATTATCTAACCTTAATATAATAAGCCTTAAAATAAAGAAATAACTCTTAAAAGACTTACTTAAAGGATATAAGGGGCTTTATAAGAGCGTTAATAAGGGCATTAATAAGGGGCTTAATAGCGGTAATAGCAGTAGCAGCAGCTTTAGCCTTAGCCTTAGTAGTAATAGTAGTAGTAATGCAGGCAGTAATAGTCTTAGTAGTAGCAGCCTTAGTAGCGGCTTTTAGCAGTAGTAGTATTAGGAGAGCTATATAAAGTCAGATAATAAGTTCTAAATTAGGGAAATAAGATATAAAGTAACTTATATAAAAGTGGATATAATAATAAAAAATCTCCTATTATAGAGTATTAGTAAAAGCTAATTCTTAATAAAAACCATTACTAAAAAATACTACTATAGGTAGAAAAAGACTTATAAAGTATATTAAGAGATAAAGAAAAGAAAGAAAAGCTATAAGAGTAATAAAAAGGCTATTTATATATGCCTAAAGGCATTATAAATAACAGCTTTAAGGCTTATTATAATTCACTTTCTATTTAATTATATATTTACTCTTAATATAATGCAAATAGCACTATAGAGATTTACTAATATAGTTAATTATAGCTATAAGGCAGGGCAATTTGCATAAGAATAATAAGAATAATATAATCTATAATAATAATAATAAAAAGAATACTAAAATAATATTATAAGTTATAAAATACTAAAAATAAATATCTATAGATCTTTCTTAAGGTAAAATCTGAGGGAGTGTATTAGAATAGAACTATTATATATAATATTAAAAAGCACCTTAAAATAACTAAAGGAGTCTTATATAATAAGTCTATAATATTAGGGGTAGAAGCTAGAGTCTTTTAGGAATAGTATATATAGAGTATAGTAAGGCACCCGCGTAAGCCGGAAAATGCCTTAATACAACTTCAATCAAGCATCTTTGGTTCTAACAATACCCCGTATGCAGAGAAGTACGAAGTGCATGATGTAATAAGCACGAGGGAAGTGCTGAGCTACTACGTAGTACAAGATGTAAGTGGTTGGTCGCGTATCATATCAGTACAGTAATCGTGATATGCCTCGAGTTGGACGGCCACACAAAACACCAGTAGGAATTCTCGCCAAGACTCTTCTCGAGTTCTCGACCGCCATGCCCAGCCAGCCTCTCTCCTCTCTCTCCATATTTCCATTTCGCGCACGAAACTTGTGGCTCTGGGGCAAGTCCAGCAAACTAACGGATCCATATCCACCCTGGAAACCGTCCAACTAGCTCCTGAATAATACGGACCATCACCAGTCGTATCCCATGTTTCATCCTTGTCCGGCCAGACTTTTCACATGCGAGCACCACCAACAAGGACGATTTCCCAGCAAACCATCCATCATCTTCCTCCTCCCCTTGCCACATCATCATCGATCGTACGTACATGTGCGTAGGCACGCATGCACTTCATAGCCCGCAGTTAAACCCCCACAACCAGCCAGCCTACCACGATACTCCAATGCATGGGGGATCGCGACGTCACAATCCCACGCCAAGCCAGCCGCCCAGCCAGCCTGCAGAGAAGCAAAAGACCTCCTGCTTCTTCCATCGTAGCGTGGGATGACGCCCCGTTTGAAATTTGAGGGCGTTGTCCGCGCAGATCCACTATATAACCTTGATTCAAGAGGCTGAGAGGCTGCTCTGATGGTGTGAAGCTGCGACTTCGACCAGGGGTCGTAACGAATTACAGAGCTGGACTTTCAACCGCTCTCTACCATACTAGGCGTCGAGCAACTCCAAGCTGGCTGTTATCAGGTTAGGCAACAGGATAAAACCGCAGGATATTGGACGTAGTCAAGACATGGTGGCATGGGCATGGTAATACAGCATCAAAGAAATCTTCCCAGCTCGGTTTACGCTACGCCACGACTGCAACGTCTAGAGCAGAATATGCCGCAACGAGCTTGGACGCGTTACTGGTGAAGATGATCCGAGCCCGGGATATGGCAGCCTTCTGACCTACCCACACATTTATCAAGCTTTACAGATGGATTCATAACATCAAGTCAAGTTAAGCAAGAAAAGATTCGTGCAAATTGTGTGCGTGCGCTGTTATCTCGTGTACACTTCCGCGACCAACCCCCAATTCGACGCCCGCATGAAACTGCAAAAAACAATCAAGAGCAAATACACCCAGAGCCCAGCCCATCGGTGTCTCTCAAGCCATGGTCGACCAGATCTTACTCCTTGCCCCGTCTCCTTCATCAACCACACGGACACCCCTCGGCGTTCCCGTATTGCTACCTCGTGTCGTTACCCCAGACTGGGGAACACAAGAGTGCAAATGATTGCCCTATTTGACCGCAAATGAGCTGACCTCATTACAGCACCATTATGTGCATCCCCGTCCCAGTTCCATCGTCCCGAACCTCAATAGCTTTCTTCTGCGTAATCGTTCTCATCGTTTCTTCGAAATATGGCGTCAACGATCATAATATCAACTGAGTGGGCGTGGTTCAACCTTGGCCTCCACCCCTCACAGCTCATCCTTCAAATGCTCGGCTGTCTCTTTCACGGCTTCGGTAGCCTGACTAGCCACACTTCCAACCTTGTCGCCCATAGACGATGCAGCTTCACTTGCTTCGCTTGCAAAGCTCTCCACGCTGGCCGATGCCGAGCCGTAAGCGGCCTGCAGTCTAGCAAGCACGCTTTCGCTAAATGTTGGTTCTCTTCCGTTGATCAACTCTGAAACAAGCTTGCTCACGGCGTCATACTGCTTCGAAGCTTCAGCAGAAGCCGTGACAGCTGAAGACCCTGCTGCGTCTGACACGGCAGACGCCTTGTCTCCTACGGCCTCGGTTGCGGCCGCTGCGTAGGCGTTGGCGTCACTGAAGATGTTTTCGTACCAGGCAATCTGGGACGGCTCCTCTCCATAGACCTGGCCGCTGATTTGAGCCACCACGTTGACCCAAGAATCAGCAAGTGCCTCGCCGGCGGCCGAAATCTGCTCGTTGGCAGCATCGACGACAGACGAGATTGTGTCGTCCACAGCTTGCGCAGCTGAGGCAATTGTATCGCCAGCGGCGGAAACGGCGGAGCCAGCGGCGTCGGTGGCGGAGGCAATCGATTCACCCGCCGCGGAATACGCCGATCCCGCGGCATCACCAACAGAGGCAATGGAGTCGCCTGCTGCAGCATACACTGAACCTGCCGCGTCGCCAGCGTATTCGCCAGCGTACGCAGCAGAGTCTCCGGCGGCAGAGTAAGCTGAGCCGGCCGCATCGCCAGCGGCCTTTGCAGCCGACGAAGCAGACTCCCGAGCCACTGAGGCAAGAGAGGAAGCTGTTCCGGCGAAATCGGTGGGGGTAGGCGTGGCGGTATAGGAAGACAAGGCCGAAGACGCACCAGCTAAGAAGCTAGAGTATCGGTCCTGGGCAACTCCGAGGCCAGCGTAGTAGTTAAACTTGGCTTGTTCGTAGTACTTCTCCATAGACGATGACGGGGTTGGCGTGGCGAGGCCAAGGGCAATCATTGCACTCTGGTACTGAATTTCAGCCCAGAGACGGCCCTCTTCGAGTCTTTGAGATGCAATAGACTCAACGCGCTCCCAGTCGACTAAGGTCGGCAGCGTAGGCGTAGCTGGGGTAACTGAAGAGACAGCATCGGCAGCATCGCTAAGCTTTGCGCTCGCTGCTGCCACGGCATTGTCGTATGCCGCCGACACTGACGAAAGAAGCTGCTCGTGCACCGGCTTCGGGGTGCCGTACATCTGCGCAGAAATGACGGATGCCGCACTTAAATACTGCTCTGATGCTTTGGACACCGCGTTGGAGTACGCCGACCCGGCTGCCCCAGTAACACTTGAGATAGCATCTGTGTCGACATAGTCCTCAAGAATTGGCTGACGATCAGATACAGCTTGGGCCATAGCGCCACCAATGAAAGCAGGCTTGACAACTGGTTCCTCGTTAATCGGTGTCTCATCGCGCTGCGTAAGAGGATCTTGCTCAATTCCGATAGAGTCATTGTCATCGATGAGGACAGGGTCCTCGCTATTGTTACTGGCAACTGGCAGAGCATCGTTGGCGAGGAATTCGGATGCTTCCGAGACAAATGAATTCAAAGAACCACTGACGGACTGAGTAGATTCAGTGGCAGCCGAAATCACCTCGGAAAGTTCGCTGGCAGCATCATCAGACAAGGCCTCGGCAGTTGCCGCTGTTCCGTCAGCAACGCTGCTCAACGTCTCCTTGTTTTCAAAAGCCGTGGATGAGATGTCAACCACGGAGCTCGAGATGCCGTCAGTGTAACTGCCAACTGTCTCAGTACCCTCGGATACAAGGCTAGAGACGTCGCTGAATCCACTCTCAATCGAATCCGAAGCGATAGAAGAGGCAGCACTTCCAACGCTAACGATGGAAGACGTCGCTTCCTTGACGGGCTCGGCAACAGTTGATGCGTAGTCGTTGATCACTTCCTGAGCTTCGTTAAAAGCCGCCGCTGCGGCTACAGTAGCCTGATCAAGGGTCGAAGATACCATCGACGCAGCGTCTTGCGTTGCACCAGAGATCTTCTCAGCAACGTCATTGGCGTCGTACTCAGCGATCTTGGAGGCCTCGGCAGCGGCGACCTTCTCAGCAGCCTCGACAGCTTCAGCAGCTTGCCTCATTGCTTCAGACTCGAAATTGTCCGTTGCGTCTTTAGCGGTAAGCTTCCAGTGCGCGACCTCCTTAAGACGAGCCAGTTCCTTGGCCGCGACCGACGCGATTTCCATTCCTTCATCTTCCACCCGGGCAGAGGCTTCCTGAGCCTCCAGCAGTGTCGGATGACTGACGATGAGCTGCTTCAGCTGCTCAGTCCAATCGCTCAGGGTGCTCTTTAGCTCGTGGTATTTCGCCCAGTCCTTGTAAGTGACGCCGTCCGTCCAGGCCCACCTCATACCGATTTGCTGAAGGGCGAGGTTCCTAGTCTCATCGAGCATCTGGAAATGAATATCGGCAGCGCCGACAACCGCGCTTTGCAATTCGTTGTCGTAGCTCTCACGCCATTCTCGAATCGCGTATGCCTTTTGTTTGATCGCCTTTCCAGAAGATCGAACAGCAGCGACAACATGCTGCTCCACTTGCTCAGAGTTGCTATCGGCTGACTCAACGAGTGACGAGATCTTCGACTTCAGGTTGTTTAGCTCCGATTGGATAGTTGACTCAAGCTCTTCGAAAAGCTCTTTACCAGTCACCTCGGCACTGCGATGAATCATACGCTTAGCAATCTCTTCCACACGTTCCTCCATGTCAGAAGCACCCTCATCAGCCTGAGCAGCAAATTTATTCTGCCACTTTTCGAGGTCCTCGGCCACGATTTCTCTGGCATTCCTGCGCTTATCGCTTTCGTTGTCGCCGGCAGGAGGTGCTTGTACTGGGTTAGAGTACTCTTCAACTGTCGCTTCCGGCTCCACGCTCTCGGTGACCGTTGATTCTTCAACCGTGGCCAAAACAGTAGATGAGCTCTGGGGCGCAGGCTTGCTGAAAGTTGAGTAGGTAGAGTCCGTGAAGGAGCTATTTGTTCAGTTAGTCGAATTGTTGTTGATGGGCGCTGTGGAATATCTTACTCTGGCTGGAAACTTTCTTGGGCTGTTTTGGCATCGTCTCTGATCTTGTAACGGCCCAAGCGTTCGCCAATACGAACAAGCTGAGGCTCTACGTTCTCGAGATACACAGCACGTAGATGTGGCCAGACTGTGGTATCGAGGAAGAAATAGGTCTTGTTCCATGCCCAATGCGCGGTTGGGATGGCCGTGCCAGTTGTGAAGTCGGAAGCCACACCATAGCTGTGCACGGCGTACGGCTGAACAAACTCGTAACTCGGCAGGAGAAACTCGTAAAACACCTGCAAGGCATTCGTTCGGGCAATCTCGTAGTATGGGCCGACGGTAGAGCCAGCCTGGTTCACATACGGAGCCACAGATTTGCTGTAATGAACGCGGGCAAGGTCCTGAACCTTGGTCAGTTGGGGTTGACCGTTCTTCTCCCACTGAGCCCAAGCATGCTCTCGTCCGCTCTGGACCCAGGGAGCTCCGTATTGAACAGCGTATGCACGTGTAGGCTTCCAAACTTTGGCGTCGACAGTGTCGTAGTACGGCCGAGCGATCTCGACGTAAGGAGCGGCGTATTGGTCGTAAAATGGTTGGACATGGGGGACAATGGCGTTTTTGGTCTGGAAGTAAGGTTTGCAGATGTACGGTGACGCTTCATCGCAGGCCTCGAGAGACGACGGACAGCGGAAGAGGATAATGAGAATGGCCGCCCACGTAGTGAGTCTGTAGAAACGACGTTAGTTCGGATGGCCAAACCAGCCAGCTGCTGTAGGCGCCATGGGCCAGGCGCGGCAATCGCCATAGGCCTGCTGGAAAGCATTTCCGCGACGTAGAACATACCTTGAGACTAAATTGACGGCCCAGTACAGGAAGCTCCTTTTTCGCTTCGTCCGTCTCCTCCGACCCAAGGCTTGGCCGTTCAAGCAGTTCATTTTCCCATTTAGCCGGGTTCCATTTAGTTGTTTACCGTTAAGATGGTTGCCGTTGAGATGGTTGCCATTGAGGCTGGTAGTGGCACTGCCAGCCTCAAGCGAGCCGTTTGACTCGGCCATGGTGAGCGTCGCGTGCGATAAAGAGGGCAACGTCAGTAAGCGAATGCCAGAGGCAGTTCGGTTCGTTGGCCGGCAAAGAGGACGCTGCAGAGACGCGTCGAGATAGTAGGGCGCGATTCTGGAGCTCTGGTAGAGGACAAACTGGCAGAGTGTAGCTCTGACAATTCACGATCCAGATGCCGCGAGATGGGATTTTTGCCTGGAGCTTGTTGCAGGGGGCGCTCGGTCTCGGCTTCCTGCGACACGACACAACACGGCGGCGACAGGGGCTGCAGCGACGTGCCGCGATGGAGCTACAGCGTCAGATGATTGCTGCCCGCGTTGCTTAATGCGTTGGTTTCTCGTACAGCAGCGTTCTGCTTTGGCGGAGTTATGGTGATGCGGAAACGAAAATGAAAGGGAGCGAATGCTTGGACGCATGGATGTCTTTGAAGGAACAATAAGGCACGGTCAGTGGTGTCATTACCGCCCCGCCAAGTTTTGGCGGTTCGCAGGTCAAGCTGGAGGCCGGCGTACACGGACGTCATCGAGTGTGCTACACAACAAGCTTGCCAACAGGTTACTTGGACGATCAGATGCAGCCTCTCCAGCATCCACTCCAGCATCGCCGATGAATGCGAGGGATGCCAGGGATGCCAGGGATAAGGGGCGTAATCTCTATTGGCCAGTGACTTGGAGGATGGACTGGGTTAAAGATCACGACCGGGCACTGCTACGTAATTGTTCACGCTTCACGCCCTAATAAAGCACTTCAAATTCCTGTTGCAGACTCGCAACGTTAAAGAAGTCTTGCTGCGTCGATGCGGTGCCATCCATTGCTGGCCGAGGGTCTCTGCCATCCTTTCGGCCAACCCCATGTCCAGTTTCACCTCGGTGCCAACTGTAGCATCATGGTTACACAACTACTGGTCGAACAATCCCATCCATTTCCAGGCAGCTGGAGCAGTTCTCGGAATCCTGTCAAAGAAGTCACCTGCACGCAGCCATTATGATTGCAAGAAATCGCGTCTGGCTCTGATCAACCCAACTGCCACCAACATGAATGAATCCATGTGATGGATGCCATGACATCAGCCCCACCGTTTAGAGCCGGGATATTTGCGTTTGACACGTGAGAACGGCTGACAATCGGAAAACGGGTCATCTTTGCTTCCGAACACAGTCTCGTCACGCTTGGGGGCTAAGGTAAGCTAACATTTGACCACCTGTTGGGCAGCTGTTCCCGGGCCGGGAAGACGTGGGGAACGGCGGCGACTTTCTTGACGAGGACCCCTTCTAAACTCTTCAACGTTACAGCCTCATTCACTCCGATGTGCGACTTTGTGTTGGTGAATCACACGCGCTCCCATCGGCTGACGTTATATATACCATCAAACCTCCCTTTGGAGCACATCCCGCACCGTCACACTTCACCGCGGTTCGACTTCGTACGTGGTTGAAACGCATTCGAGCATCTTCACCCTCCTCTTCTCACCATTCCGCGCATGGTACTGCAAGCGGCATCCCCGTCATAAGCCCCTCGTGGGCGCGACCGAATCTTGAGCTACCGTCGCCATGGAGGATCCCACTACCAGCACCAAGCTCAACGAGCTTCATCGAGCCGCGACACGATCCGACGACTACCCCGTCAACGCCCAGTTCCAGGATGCGGCGCCCGGCATCTGTCGAATATGTCGCGGCGAGGGGACTCCCGAGGAACCCCTCTTCTATCCTTGCAAATGTAGTGGCAGCATCAAATACGTCCATCAAGATTGCTTGATGGAGTGGTTGTCGCATTCGCAAAAGAAATACTGCGAGCTCTGCAAGACGTCCTTCCGCTTTACCAAATTATACGCGCCCGACATGCCTCAGTCTCTCCCAGTACATGTTTTCGTTGGACACATGGCCAGATACACGATCCGAAACCTCTTGGTATGGCTGCGTGCTGCCATGGCAATCAGTGTTTGGGTATGCTGGTTGCCTTATTTTATGAGATCAGTCTGGTCATTCATGTTCTGGGTCAGCGACGAGGGTCTTGGAAGTAGCACCATGCTCGCCCAAGATAACAACATCATGGACACCACAAACCAACAGTCTTCACCAGCGCTGAGACTGGACACCTGCCCGGCTAGCCCGCTCTTCGTTCGATCTAGCACGGTCCCTGACGCTGTACTTAGTGGAATCTCGGGTCAAAACATTTCCGATTTCATCGTACGTATCCTTTACAACTCATTGGGCTCATTGGGAGTGCCCTTTAAATCAGACCAGCCCGATGCTGCTACCGATTTCAACTCCGAAAACACCATACCGGGACCGGCTAATACCTGCATGGTCGGAACGGGCCCACCATCTCTCCTGGGAGATGTTTCCTTTCTGAACAACCTTACCCGGAATCCTACGCTCAACCGAACACTTATATCTATCCTCGAGGGACAAATCATTACCGTACTGGTTATTGTATGTTTCATTCTCGTAATATTGGTCAGAGACTACGTTGTGCAGCAACAACCCGAGATCAACATGCGCGCGGCATTTGCGGCGCCTGACAACCAGAACATACCTTTAGTTCAGCTTGACATCCGAGATGAGGATGTAGAAAACTTGCCAGGCCCTGAAGAGTCGGACGAGGAATATGATGGCCAGCCAGTCCCTGCCCATACGTTAGACCCAGATTACCAACGCCCCCGCCGACCTTCAGTAGACAACGAACAGCCATCGAATGTCATCTCTGAAGGTGCCGTGGCTTCGGAATCTGACGCCTCGAGTCACCGAGATATGTCGGGACGATACGCTAGTGAAGAGGAGTATAAACGCATCGTCCGCCAGGCAGCCGGCGACTACAGGAAGGCAGTGCAGATAATCGAAGAAGAGGGCCTCGAGGAGAGACTGGCAGATTGGTATAAGGCTAGCCAACGGCTCGCTCTGATGTCAGAAGCCGAGGAAACTGAGGACGAAGTCATCCATCGGCCAGACACCTCTAGCTCAACAGCAGGAAGCGCTCCTAGAACCGTCTACACGCCCTTGTTGAATGAAAGTCCTCCGCCATCGTATTCCGGGGCTGATGAATCGACGTCTCACAAGGGGAAAGAGGTGCAGCCTCCCCAATGGCCCACTGAGCTAGATGTCGCGATGACAAGCCGCTCGGCTGATCAGCTAGCAAGTCCATCAAGACCGCGTGCGGTGTCAGATGGGCCTCAGCGGCAAGATTCTGTCCACCCATTAGCGAATAATAGCTGGTCATTTGCTGCTCAGCCCCCTACTGGAGAGGACGCTGAAGATGCACCCATGCCCGGATCAAGTGTCCAGCGACCACCTATTTTACATCGGAGGCCTACGCCGCCCTATAACGCTGTTTCTGAAGCAGATGCCACCAGTCAGCATCAAGAATCTGAAGAGTCGGGAGATGATGAGACGTACGGAACCCTCCTGCAGCACCCGGGCAGTAATGAGCGTAACGGAGAGGCGGCCTCTGATGCTCAGCTCAACATCCCCTTACAAGCATCTCAGACTGGGGTAGTTCAAGACATCGCAGGACGCGAGAACGAAGTGAACGGTGGCTTGGTCAACAGAGTAACCGACTTCATGTGGGGCGACATTGAGGAACAAGAACCCCCTCCTGCAAACCTTGCCGACCGCGTCGCCGAGGACGCAGCTCAGGAAGACCCATGGGTGGATGAAGAGCAGATCGACGGTCCCAACGGAAATGCGGGCGCGGAGCCAGAGGACGAAGAAGATGGTCCTGCAGCTGCCCTTGACCCTGAAGCCATCGAGGATCTCGAAGACTTTGAAGGCGTTATGGAACTCATTGGCATGCGAGGCCCCGTTGCCGGCCTCTTTCAAAACGCCATATTCTGCTCGGTTCTTGTTTCTGTGACGATATTTGCCTGCATTTTTATCCCTTACAACATTGGACGCGTCAGTGTTTGGATACTCGCCAACCCCATGCGGCTTGTTCGCTTGTTGTTCGAGCTCTCCAAGCTTCTGCAAGATGCGGCAGTTTTGCTAGCTGGACTGGCTGCTTGGGTCGTTCTCAACCTCGTCGACATGTTCACCAGTTTGGTTGGTGGATTCCTAGCATCAAATGTCGTGTTCGCAAGAAAAGCATCCTGGTCCTTGTGGACAAGTGCCGGATCTAGAGTCATTGAATACGGCTTCATCGATTTCCCTATGTCCGCGTCGGAGATGCAAAACTTTTCAGCCATCAGTCACGGAGCGCTTCGTGCAGTCAAAGCCCATATCGCCACCGTGTTGGCCGTTATCAGCAAAAGTTTCTCATTCGTCTTCGGTGGCCATATCCTGTCCGGAGACTTATCCCTCAAGGACGTCATCTCTGCTACCAACGCGGTATGGGTAAGCATTCTCGACTTATCGTCGCTCTTGATTAGTCCCAATACCTGGGTGATCGACTTGAGCGAGTCGGATATATCTTCGACTATCAACCCTGAATTGGCATACTGGTCCGGGATAGATCGCTTCTGGGCTATCCTTGTTGGCTACCTTACGGTATTTCTCATCGGCGCCATGTACCTGAAGCGAGGGAGCCCATTCTCCAGAAGTAACTTCATGCAAGCTTGGGAGGCAGGGGTGATCGACACCTTACACCAGGCCAGTGGTATCATGAAAGTCATCATGATCATTAGCATTGAGATGCTAGTGTTTCCACTCTACTGTGGTCTTCTACTTGACGGCGCCCTGCTGCCACTGTTTGAGAACGCTACCTTCAAGTCTCGAATACTCTTCACCTGCAACTACCCAGCAACGTCAATCTTCGTTCACTGGTTTGTGGGCACCGGCTATATGTTCCATTTTGCCCTCTTCGTCTCAATGTGTCGCAAAATCATGCGGCAGGGCGTTTTATGTAAGTTATCTTCATCCTTTCTCGGTACAGGCAGCAATCCTAACAGTCGGTTAGACTTCATTCGCGATCCCGACGATCCCGAATTTCATCCTGTGCGGGATGTTCTAGAGAGGCCCTTGACAACACAGCTGAGAAAGATTCTATTTTCAGCATTTGTGTATGGCGCTCTTGTCATCGTCTGCCTGGGCGGTGTTGTGTGGGGTCTTTCATACACAATGCCTGACGTTCTTCCAGTACACTATTCGTCTAATGAGCCCGTCTTGGAGTTCCCGGTCGATCTGCTATTTTATAACTTCTTGATGCCGCTAGCGGTTAACTTCTTCAAGCCGGGAGATGGACTACACGCCATGTATACGTGGTGGTTCCGGACATGCGCTCGTGGTCTGCGCCTTACATTCTTCCTCTTCGGTGAACGAAGAATCGATGAGGAGGGTAAGCTTCAGTTGGGACCAACGTCCCGGTATCATAGACTGCCATGGTATCGGACAGCTTTTCTTGAACTAGATGGGAAGTACCGCGTCGTACCAAAAACCTGGATAGACACATTCGAGGGCGGAGATGCGAAACCCGGGCCACCCTTGACCGCTTCCGAACTGTCTTACCTTAGACGTAAGAAAGCGCGCCTCACGACTACAAATCAACTTGTAGCAAGCGGCCACTTCGTACGCGCCCCTGCCTCTGATCGAGTCAAGATCCCCAAGGGGAAGAAAGTCTTTCTCGATATTTCCGAACGTGGCGAACGACAGGACGGACGAACAAGACCAGACATTTTCGACTCCGACCAATACCAGATGGTATATATTCCCCCCAGCTTTCGGGCCAGAATCTTCCTGTTCATTCTATTCATCTGGATATTCGCCGCCGTCACGGGCGTGGGGTTCACCATCATACCCCTGATCTTTGGGCGAATGATATTCAAGATGCTGATTCCGGCACACATAAGGACGAATGATATCTATGCTTTCAGCATTGGTGTCTACCTCCTAGGATCTCTCGCCTATTCCGTCTACCATATCCGAGGTATTGTGGTCAATGTGAAGCGATGGAGAGCATCCGCTCGGAATTCCGTGGTTGACGGCAATGCCAGCTGGCGCGTCCTAAATGTCCTTTTGCACACGGCGAAGTTGGTATATGCCTATTTTCTCCTCCTCGTCGTTTTCCCACTGCTAGTATCTGCGATCATGGAGTTATATCTCAGCATACCGCTTCACACGTACATGTATCCACCGACAGCGGCAACAATTCAAGCCTCGAGAGATGGAGACTCTGAAGCGAGCCGCCACACCGTACCAGTTGTTCAGGCCTGGACCCTCGGGTTACTTTATCTAAAACTAGGGGCCAAGACGTTGACCACGTTGTTCGACGATACGCGGCTAGCAGTAGCCGTCCGCGCTGTCTTGCGGCGCGGGTGGCTGCATCCTGATGTCGGCGTCCTCACGCGGGCGTTTGCAATTCCCGGACTGGCAATTGCGGCTGCAGCGATCCTCGGTCCTCCGGCTGTCACGGACGCCATCTTAAAGTATGGTTTCATATCGGAAGCTCAACCTGGCGTGAGCGAGGCAGCGGAAGCGGCCCGCCTAGCAATCATTTACCGACAATCGTATCCCATACTGGCACTGAACGCTTTGTTTATCAGACACATCATAGGACTGGTGAGAGTATTTCATGGATGGAGCGCTCGTATCCGGGACGAGGCGTATTTGATCGGCGAGAGGCTACACAACTTTGGAGCCGCCGCCGCTGGTGCAAGGCGAGTCAGGGGCGCGTGGAGGGCTGGAGGAGCTAGGCTTTGAGGAAGCAAAGCCTTCATGGTGATTGTTACGTATATGCATACTACACAGCGAAATGAGCGATAGATAAAGGAAAATGGACAGGGGCGTGAATTGATTTGATTAAATGAGTTTGGCTGGTGGTTTCTGATGGCGATGACTATCTGTTCCCATTACCCTACATCTTCGCAGTCTTGAATCACATAGCCAGAAGCCGTACTTGTTTCTGTAGAAGTGTCTGTTTTTAGCTATTCTATTGTTTAAATCAAAGGAGAAGAAATATACTAGACATAGGTCATGTCCGGTCTGTGAAGAAGTTCTTGGAGCCCAACATTGGATGTTGGGAGAATGATATCCACCATGTGCACAGATCAATGCGCTGAAAGCACGGGATTGCCGTGTGTTTCATTTACATGGACGAAAAGTGGATGTGACGGCTAATCAGATATGAGATCTGTTGGAAAGTAGTAGTAATTCATGCGGTCTAACAACAGAGAACAAAGAAGATGCGAAAGTGATGCCATCTTGTGTATTCTTTATCCCATCAACAAAGGATTTGGGACAGCATCAACAACACGCTGTTGAAGAATAATCAGCAAGAAGGGTCTCTCACATGATGGTCGCAAGTCCAACGCCCTGCGCCCAATAGTGGCGGGGCCCATGGCGGATGGTGGGGTACTGTTCGCGCTGTTGCCCATGGCTGCAAAACACCAAGCAACACCAATCCGGAAGCGGTTTAGCGGCACCTGCCAGCCTAAGGAGAGACGGCCAGGGCCAAGCCCAAGGCGTCGCATCAACATCGATCGTCACGGGCCAAAACAGCAACATCAACTTGCGGTGCCGCCTTCGACTCCGGCTCAGCGGCCCTTCGACACCAAGGTAAGGTAAGACAGGTAAGTCAGGCTGCTGAAGAGCATCGCCAACAGTGAGTGTCTACCGCGACACAAGTCCCCAACGCGACTCGACATCTGGAGATAGTACTGTTTGCTCAGTCCCTATCGGTGAGTGAGGCCGCAATCTCCCGTCTCGGGGCGTGTTGACGACGAAGTTGTCTGACGATAGTGCACAGCAAGCAGCAGAATCCGCGCCTTCACCCGCCCGACGACGACAGCCATAGTCTTCGTTACCCTTCACTCGCTACCAACGCTACGCTTCCCTTCATCAACAGTGTATGCCCCGCGGCTCAACGCCCCCTTACCGTCCACACCCATGCGACCCGAACCGACCCGGAGCGTCTGGTAATCGCATCGCAAAACTCTCACCATGGCGGAACCCCCTTCGTCACCCCCCGGCGAGGCTGCGACCCCCGAGGACGCCCTCACCTGGTACAAGACGCAGTACGAGCTACTCGAGGCCGAGCTCGGCGAGTTTCGCGAATCCAGCAAGGAGCTTGAGCTTGAGCTGGAGAAGGACATCGAGCGTGCAGAGAAACAGGAGCGCGTTCTGCGCGAGAAAGCAGAGTCTGTTGGATTTGAGGTTGAGGAGTGGAAGGTATGTTGATCCCGCGAGATAGGACATGGCCGTTGTTGGTGGGATAACGAGCTGATTTCCGGCCTGCGCAGAGGAAATACAAGGAGTCTAAGAACGAAGCCAGCGCAGCTCAAGGACTGCTGGAGAAGGAGATCACAAAGCTGCGAGACACGTCCCGCACCCTTCAGTTAAAGCTAAGGGATATCGAAGTTGCCAACGATGACTTCGAACGTCAGGCGCGCAACACAACGTCGTCGCTCGAGGATATGGAGTCCAAGTACAACCAGGCTATCGAACGAGCCGTCATGATGGAGGAAGAGATCAAGATGGGCGAGCAGGAACGAGAGCAACTGCGAATCGAATCCCAGCGCCTCCGGGAGGAGCTGGCCGACCTCAAGATCGAGGCAGAGCTACTGCAGGACAAGATCAAGAAGCAAGAGTCGCGACACTTGTCTGCTATTTCGACTGACATATCGGTACTGGAGTCGCCTACCTTCGACAAGACCCTTGATGCCTCGCCAGGGTCTACCGCCAGCTCCCCTCTCGTTACGACCCCCCCCGACACCAAATCCCTTCGTTCGGCCGACACAGTCTCCGAACTTCGCGATCCGCCCTCACCGCCCATGTCCGACGCGTCGCGCCTCTGCCCAAGCTGTCAACCAAGAACTCGGCTGCGAATATGGCTCGCAGATCAAGATCACGACTGCCATCTCTGGATAATAACGCTACCCCTAAGCCGAGAGCAAAACAACCACCCACTGCAGGAGCCCGGGCCCCAGGAAGCCGTATCTCGACAGGCGGAACACTTCGGACGCCCGCGAACCGCGCCACCGGCCCTCGCTCGGTCTCGCATAAGATACCCGCGTCCAACTCCCTCACCCACATTCGGACTCTCACGCCCAGATGCAGCGTCTGGAGGCTCGGGTGCAGTCAGCACGATCCAAGCTTCCTGGGCCGACACACACACCGCCTCGCGCCTCTCCTCGGTCATCGGGCTTTGGAATCGGGGCCTCTAATGTGCCTGCGACGGTCACGATGCGCTCTCGAAAGCGCAATATGGGGTCTAACGTAGGGTCTACGGCGGCGTCCACGGCAGCATCCTCGGTCGCCGGCGATGATACTACACCTACTAACAACTACACGACGACGATAGCGAAGCCCAGCCACGTTCCCCGACTTAGCACTTCCGGAGTCAGTCGACTTTCGTTTGGACCTCTGCCGAACAGGGGGCCAGATTCAGAGGCCAGCCGGCCAAGCTCACGAGCTAGCATCTCATCATACGCCCGGCCGCCATCCCGATCTGACATGATCCCTCCACCGCGCCCCATGTCCCGAAGCTCTATTTCCGGGGCGAGAACACCCATGGGTCGGCCCCGGTCATCACTAGGGGGCTCCATTCACGGCCACTCAGCTAGCATCAGCCGGATTGATCTAGAGGAGGAAGACGAGAGCGAGTTCCGTACACCCAGTCGGAGAGGAACCTTCTCGAAGCTTGAGGTGGATGGGGTTGTCAGTGGCATTCCCGTTCCTGGCAGTGGTATTCCTATGTCGTCCAGCCGGCGGCAGAGTGGAACTCGGCGAATAAGCAACGGCCCCTCACGAGCGAGCACATCTGGAGCAAGAAAGTTGAGCGACTTGGGAGAGACATTCTGAAACTTGAATTCTGCATTCTTTTCACCTGGACCTCCCAGGCTGTTGTTTTTTCTTGCTCACAGTTGCCCGAGAGAGGTAAATCGCTTTTCAAACTGCACCTACATTTCATAAAGAGATATGACGTTGGCATGGTTCAAGGCAGGCGAAGGTGGTGTTCATGATGATTACGGAATCCATTTGGGCAGACTCGTTTTTCTCGGTTTTAGGGGGTTCCGGAATTGGGTCATGGCAGATTATGAAGAGATGGCATTGATCTTGGAGATTCGCAGATTATTTAGCCCAGAGAGGGGCAGGAATCGACTGCTGCAAGAGAGTAGCTCGATCGCTATGTTCGAGTGCGGATAATACTGGGGAATACCTAGCTCTTATAAGGAGTGTGTGGAGAGTCGTTCGGGGGCCTATGATGAGGCTGTCTCAACGGCTTGCGATTACTATTACAGTAGCTTTTCATTTGTTTTACAGTAGGAGAGGACGAAGGGGAGGATGGCACTCGCAGAGATGGCAAGGACGTAGCGAGGAGAGTTGCAAATATGGGACGAGACTGCGAGGCATTGGACATGGATACCTTAGGAAGCACGCAGTACCTTCAAGCCTAATACGCATAACAACCAGGAAACAAGCCAACTGCTACATCTAGAGAGTTTCAAGCAGCGGAAGTGAGCCGAGGTGGCAACAGTCAGAGCCGTGACGAACCATGTCAGATTGCCCGAGGACTAAAGAGGCAAAGTTTGTGATGGGCTTCGGCTCTAAGACAATGGGAGGTTGAGTGCAACATCGATGGAAGATGGCTTTGCCGAAACGCCCAGCCGGACCAATGCTGTTGAGAACGATGACAATGACGACATATCCAATGCTGTCTCCAGGCAAGGCCCCTGGCTCTGGGAGGGTTGAGTCCTAAGATACCCGAAGCCGCCATCTGATTGAGCTTCTGCTGCTGGGCCTGCCAACATTGAATTCTCCACAGCGCAAGATATTTGATGGATTGCAATTGATGAATGCACGCTCGCTCACAGCAACATCGGCTCCGCTGCAATTGAACGGGAACCAACATGTTGGGGATCTGCGGCGCGGGCGCCAGCGGCTGCTCCTTAGCCTGCCTTTTCCCACTCTCCCGGGGAGGACGGGGCCAAGACCGGCCATGATTGGCGCGGGGGATGGGGTCTCAACAATTGGGGGGTGCTGGAGGCT
>JAANBC010000299.1:0-38657 GCA_014621405.1 Stylonectria norvegica
AGTCGTAAAGATCCGAGGAAGTATAAGAGGATTGGGGTTACGCCGGGGGCGAAGAAGTAGGACTCAAAGGGGGTGTTGATGTATGGTGGTGTACAGGTAGATGAGGTTTTGTACTTCTAAAGTCGCTCGCGAAAGTATCGAAAACATCCGCATCAAAGGCGTTCGCATCACATTCATACAAGTCCGCTCCCACCACGAAATCAATAGTTCCCGACCCCAATCACCACCTCCACCATCACCATCACCATCCCCATCACACAACCCCCTCCTCGGGCGGCTACACCCGCGCACCCGCCCGAACCAACCACATGATGACGCCCCCAGCCTCACTCACACAGACTATACAAAGACTATCAATCACAGCCGTCAGCCTCCCGGTTTCACAGTAATGGGAGAACGGGGTACGAGAAGCGCCCCGGGAGCACGTGGTGGTAATATTGGGTGCACAAATGAGGGGACGAGAATAGACGCCTGGGGATGCGATGGAAATAGACGCTGAAGGGAGGGGTCAGCTGGTTGTGGCTTGGGGGGTTATATGTGCCGTTAGTAAATTGATTAATTGGAAATACGGGTTATTTCTTTATTGAATCGATTTGTTGTTTAATCAACTTATTGAATGGAGAGCTTGACTGTGGCACATGGCTTTGATAAACAGGTGATGGAGCATTACATTTTAACTCTATGAATGATCTTCTACTCAACACTTTACTGTGCGTACTATGTGCTTCAGATTGTCATTCTTCGTGATTATAGTACTACTATTATTCATATACACTGCTCATGACCTCGACTAATTTGAGCATAGCTGGTATAAAAGTGAAACTCGCTGACTGCTTGCCTAAAGGGCTTATTGTATTTCATCGAAACTAAGAGTGAGTGATCATCGCTTACTTAAGAGATCGCTTACATAGGAAACTGAGCAATACAATCTTCTGAATCGAGATAGCAGCTTTGTCAGTGCCATCCTCAACCGGCCTAGGTGGGAACGCTTCCCTATCTCTCCATATGAGGGCAGGGCTGGCAACTCAATGCTACCTTAACCCATAGCCTCCCTGCCATGTGCCATGAACCCGGGACACCGAGGCTAGGGCGTGGTAGGCGATCCGTTGAGACTCACACCTTATAGTACAACGACCCTTGAGTGTAATATATGGCTTCCAATACGTAAACGTCAAATCGCTCCCTCTTTCTGCTAGGACAAGGTTCAAGGTTAGCATGACCCGGGGAACGACGGAAAGCCAGTCAGTCGGTATCGTCGACATGCGGAGAAAGACGCGATGCACCTTGACAAAGACGACATCTTACAGAGCCTTGACAAACAACAACGGCTAAAGTCATCGGTCTCCTGGCCCCATCACTGCCACCATCCCTAGGGCTTCAAAGGGCCGAAATCAAGGGAAACGAGGACCTAGGGATGGTTGGATGAAGAGGGTTTACCGGGTACGACCAGCGGCGACGATGAAGGGGCCTAGCGAAGGGAAAACATATGGACACCCTCCGTTTCATTACTGCAAATGGACGAACGAAGGACCCTCTCGCCAGCCAAATGCGATCCCTTACATAGCACAGCCCAGCGATACATACCCGCGGCTTCCACCCAGCCCCAGCGCATTTACCCCAGAAGCAACCTCCCATGACCCAACCCGTCGGGGCATGACCACGACGTCCTCGGATCCCCAAACCTCGCGGTTGTGGCTCAACGGGGGAGGATGCGAGATGGCAACCACGCGGAACCGCACGGTGGGAGGGTGCAGACGAGCTGCCAGAAGGGGAAGGGCTTTTGTTGTCGCTGGACGGATTCGCAATCGACGGATGCAAAAGGGCACGGGGCATGGGGGTAATGGGCAGGGAAGGGAGATGGCGCGTGGGTGAGGGCGTGGGATGGAGGGTCCGAGTTGAGATGGGGGAAGATGAAGAGAAGGATGATAAGAGTCGTCCATTATATTTCCTAGTTGGGTAGGTCTGAACGGTTGAAGCCGTGGACTAATACAATGTGACAGATAGCACGCTACAGGTGATATTCAACGGTTATCATATCCATGGCGGATCCATCGTCTGCATATCATGCAAGGTACCCAGTACAGTACATACACCGCGCACAACAGCACATTCCCTGATCGACTTGCATGTACAGGTTCCTGCATCTCGACCTGCGAACATGAGCATGCACATGGCATCAACCGCACAGACACAAAGCCAATGACAAAGAGAACCTTTGTAGAAGCCGAGGACTAGACTAGCAAGGCATGGATCCGAGGGGATCACCACTAATCTCTCCTCACGGCCCCAACTCCGATGCCGCGTTCGACGACCCAGTCAGTCCCTTTCCTTCCCCACAGCCACAAGCCGTCCATCACCAGACCCCTTCTGAGGGCGTTCCCCTCTCCCCATGATGCCATTTCCTCTCTGCGCCGCCATCGCGAAGGGAGAAGGGGGGGCACGCACCACTCGCTTGCGGCACTGCGTGCGCGTGACTGCTCGTAGCCGCAGACGCCGTTGCCATGGTCGTCCCATCTCCACGCGGCGAAGGAGGAGGGCTTCACGGCGTCGAGACGAGACGAGGCGGGCTCCCGGGCTAGCGCTCCCGGGGAAGGGCGGATAGGCAGACGGACCGTCGCTGGCAACCGTCACGGGGCGTCGCGTGGCACGTTGGCGCGAGACTTGAGACTACCTCGCACATGGCGACGGGGGACGTGGTCCTTCGATCATGAGCGCGGCGGGTTTGCCATCTGATATTCGTTCGTACAGTACAATACATGTACGAAGTACAGACGATCCCTACAGTATGCCCGCTGCTGTGCGTTTCGCCTGCGTTATTGGCCACTCTATCTGTGTGTCCTAAGCTAGCTGCATCGCCGCTCGTCTCATGAACCTCCAGATGCCGCAGCGTCAGGCCATCGTCGTCGGCCTCGCTCTCGGTATGGGCTTCTCAGCTCATAATGACGCCCATTACTGCCGCTCACGGCGGGTCCGCTGCCACGGAGAGCGACACGTGGGAGTTTTGTCGTGGAATGATGGCGGCATTGGGAGAGCGATTGATGACCCCCAAATCCACGCGGTAAACCAATAGCAATGATTGATTGATGGATGGATTGATTGCTTAATTGATTGACCGATTGATCCTCCGCGGCACCCCCGGCCGCTTGTTGCAATCCTCCGAGTCAGGCCAGACAGCACAAGACAAGGGCCCTGCCACGGGGGAGGCTTCCGGGGACCAAGGGCCAGCTCTGGAAACGTGGTGGCTTTGTCTGGGGGGTCTTCTAGAAGCTATGGAAATTGCCCGTGAGCCTGGTCGTCGTCGGTGGGGGCTGCGTGGGTTTCATTGTTGCTCGAGATGAAATCTGGGATGGATTTATTGTTCATGTGCTCGATTTGATCGATTGTTTGGACGGTGGCCTGATGAGGTGTTTCCAACGAAACGGTGGCTAGATTCGGCCTGAGAAGACACTAAGCAATTAAGGTGAGGGTATCTCAAAGTGCAAGAAACTCTTGATCGAGTTTGCTACAGCTTCTTGAAGAGATGAAACGTGGAAGATATTCGAGGCGTTGGTTCGACATCTGCTGCACAACAATGGACAAACACCTGCGTACAGCTGCAGGTGTCCATCGGCACACGGCAAGGAGCAAGGGGACAACAGTGAAGACAACACCAAAGAGTCTCAACCAAGTATAACCAACGACCTTGCACCGTTCACATCCAACCCACAACCAAAACGGCAGCCGAGAGTCCAACCCGACAATACTTTTCTTTTCGATAAAACCACGATAAAACCACGATAAAATCAGCAACCCAATATTCCATCCCCCTGGCATCACAAACACCCACCGAGCCAGCGCCAGACAGGCCCCGTGGTCAGCGCCTTTGATTGACAGCTCCGAGCCTCTGGAACCACCCCGTCTCCGATCCCCGCTAGCGCCCCGGAAGCCCTCTCCGGGTGGGAAGCCCGGCGCTTCTCTTATTTGGCTGCCTTGGGGGGACGAACGGACGGGAGTCCCGAGGTGCGATTGCGTGCCGTCATTGGTTGTGTCGTCTTCGTGATGGGCGGAGGATCAGCAAGGGGTGTTTTCCCCTACGCGATTTGGGAACAGTGCTACGTTGTAGCAGTGTTTGTAGATGCTGGGGTGGGCTCGCAGAGGCTGGGAACATGGGACTGGGGCCCGGGCCAAGAGGCGTGGTTTCTTGATCTCCAGGCGTGCTGCTTGCTGCTCGTCTCAGAGTCCTGGGCTTGGTCGGCAGTTTCGATGATCGTGACAAGGCCCGCGTTGGGCGTCTTTGGGTTGAAGGCCCCGGTCGTCGCGATACGGCAAAATATCCTGGGAACCTTGGGCTTCGATACATTCGCAATGGCAAGGGACCGCTTTGCTGCCCACAATGCTGTTCCCTTTGGGTTGAGCAGGTCGTAAACTTGCAAGTCTCGGCATTATCACCGGTAGTCTCGGTCTGGCTCCGGGACAATCGACATCATCATGATATCAACGCCGACACAAACACCACCCGCCAACCTGGTTCTTGGCTCGTGGAGGCTGGAAAATCTTGTTCAATCTCGCCTGAACCCATAGATAGTACGAACACAAGTACCCTTCATCGGATTTCCAGTCAGTCCCTTCAAACAAGTTAATTAACAAGACAAAAGCACCGAGCGAGAGCATCCTTCTCATCTTAATGCCGCCGCGAGCTCGGGCCAAGCCCTGGGTCATCGTCTCCCGAATCCACTGTAAGCCCAACCGGTGTGCCAGGTTGTCTAGACCTTGAGACTCGAGAGCTTGGCCGAGGATATTCCATATCCCCCGATGCTCACCGGGCAACTTCGCCGTCCCCTCGGCTAAGGTGGCCGTCATCTCCGGCCGGCGCGCTGGGACAGTTCGCTGCAATAACCGGAAGCCCTACCTCATCGTGACAGTCGTCTGGGGAGATGCGAGGACATTTGATGAAAATGGTCAGGACCCCTGCGAGGCAGGCCAGCGCGCAGCCTGTGATCCAGACGGCGTCGAGGGCCGAGGCCACGACCTCGAGCAGGCGTCGGTCCTCGGTACCACCATTCCTTAGCGAATGCCGCATCGTGATCATCATGTTTCTCGCTTCCTCCCCGCCAAAGCCTAGATTCCGTAGTCCCACTTCCAGTCGGCTCGAGAAGACGGCCAGCCCAACGGCGACGCCCAAGCACTGGCCCGCCGATCTCATCACATGAATCATGGACACGGCGCGCCCGCAATCTTCGTTGGAGACGGTGGCCTGGATGTTCATCGACATGGCGGGTATCAGCACCCCCAACGCCAGCCCGACCAGCAGGGTGATTAAGACCAGGGTCCAAGCTCGCGAGTCGACGCTGATGCATATCATGAGTCCCATTGCCACGATGGCGAGGACCCATCCACCACGGAGAAACCATCGGTAGCTTCCGGTTCTTGATCCGATGATCCCCACAAACACGGCCGTGGGAACCACCGATACCGTGGCCGGAAGAGCCCACACTCCCGTCTGCAGAGGCGACAGCGCTTTTACTCCGAGAAAGTAAAGAGACAAGTAGTAGAGGACCATGTACATGAGCATGCCGTGGATCATCGTGTTGAAAAAGGTCAATACTGTCGAGTAGTTGCCATAAACACTTGGTCGGAACATGGGCGTCTTGGTGTATCGTCTCTCGTAAACGCCCAGTATCGAGAAACCAAGGATGGAGACACACATGGGCGCAATGACTTGAGCTGAGTGCCAAGAATACCGCGAGCCTCCCCAGCTCAGAGGTAAAAGAAAGCAAACAGACGATACAACGAATAGGAGCATGCCGGTCCAGTCAACCATACTGAATAGTACCTTCCATGGTTCGTGAGGTTGGTCGTATCCCAGCATGAACCAAGCTCCGATAGTGCCGATCCCAAGAAATGGAAGGTTGATCCAAAAACACCATCTCTATACTGGATTAGCACGGCGCCGACAATTCTTTCTTGCAAGACTTACCCATCCTATGTTATCGTTCAGTGTGAAGAGTCCGCCCAGGAGTGGTCCAGAAATTGTCCCCAGTGCCCATGATATGTTCCAGTACGACATCCACTTGGCTCTCTCTCTCGGTTTGAAAATATCCGTTAGTATCATGGGCGTCAGCGCCTGCGTCCCACCGGCTCCCCCTCCTTGGACCGCTCTTCCTATCAGCAGAACCAGACTATTGTGAGTGCTTCCACACATGATAGTGCCCCCAATGAAGACGAGGATCCCGGCAATATACGCGGGTTTGCGGCCTACGATGTTAGAGAACTGAGCGAAGCAACAGCCAACAACCGTCAACGATAGGAGGAAGGCCGAGCTTAAGCTCAGCGTTAACGAAACCGACGCATCAAGATCCGAGGCGATCGCCTACGAAAAAAGTCAGCTTTTATTTCATACTATTGAGTCGTTCGGGCGATGCTTACTGGGAGGGTGACAGCAATGCATGTCGCGTCAAAGGCTTGGGTGAGGGTGACAAGACCTAGTGTGAAAAACAGCCCGACCTTGAATCGAAGGGATTTATGCCACAAGTTGCTGTTCTCGAGCGGCACTCCCTCGCCTTGAGTGGTTGTCGCGGTATTTCGAGGCACCAAGTCGATGCCAGGCGTTTCGACTTTGATACCTGGGAACGGCATAACGGGTTCAACGTGCCTTTGAATCTGCGTTTTGAGAATCTGGGGGAAAGACTGTTTCAAAATTCAGACAACGAGAGGGGTGGGCTGTAAGTTAGGGACCGTCGGTGGACACTTTGTGTAGGTTCACGGTGAAGACTTATCTCGGAGTCTCCCGCATGGGAACCTACGAACGGCTCTTTGACGTCAACACTCTGAATCTGGCACCATAACCACCAACGAAAAGAGCCATGGAGCCGTCAACAAATAGCAGGAAATGCCATGGAGAGTCCCGCTCAGATACCCCGCGTCGGTAGCTCCTATCGTGAGTCTACAAAAGGGCATCTAGAGGGAGGATCACCGTGTTGCAAACTTCCTTCTGCTCGTTCCTTGGTCCACGCCATCCATCAGGAACGCCTACCTCTAGAACGTGTATATCCAGGAACTACTCTTCTTCTCACTGTCTTATTCACGGCTGGGAACCCTCGCCTGCTGTCCGAGACGACTATATACTTCCACGGCGTTGAGATCTACGAACACTTACAACGCATAGTCGTCTTGTTTACTTTGCCTTTGACGGCTACGAGACCTGACAATAACCATCGATGGAGTCTACTACAAGCGGCCCCGTGGTCTTCTGCGCCTACCTGGCCTCGGCAATACTTTACTGGCCTCTTTTCTACGGTTGCGAGTATCTTTTCCGTCAATACTACCCAGCCCTATACCACCGCCTGCGAAACGAAGACAAGCGACGGCAACTATACCCCATTTTGATCATGGTAGTCCGCGGCTTCATCGGCGTCTTCTTCACGGTCCCGTCGTGCGCCTACGCCGCGTACACGACGCCTTTTGGGCTCGACCAGCCGCTCAACACAGCGGGCAAGGTGTGCATTGTCACACAGTCCATGACGTGGTCCTCGGAACTGGCCAACGTGGTCGTCTACTCGCACGAGCTCTTCCTCCATCACTTGATCTGCCTCTTCGTCACCATGAATCTCACCCTGAGCCCGAGTATTCACCAGATCAAGCCGCTGTACATCTACTTCGCGTCGCAACTGGGCGATCTCGGCCCTGTCTCCATCATGATATTGAAGAAGGCCGGGCATAAGCCGCACAACTCGAGGCTGCTGTACTGGGTTGCGCTTGCTTCCGGCTTCTGGCTTGCTGTCGGAAAGGTCGGTACCGCGCTGGTGTCGATTGGTGGTGTGTTTCAGTCGCCTTACCGGGTCAGTGACTGGATGTGGGCTTTTTCACTTCTGTTCTTTGCTATATACTCTATCGAAGGGTCATATAGCAAGCTCAAGTGGGTCGGTCTCCTCAAGTATGAGGATGCTCGACCCTTTACGGCTGTCTGGAAGGGTCGCTACCACATCTCCTTGGCCCATGTCTCCCTAGCCGGCGCTGTCGGGGTGTCTTTCATCTCAACGATCTTCGTCTACTGCCTCTTCAGTAGTGAGGCTAAAACGCTCGGAGACATCGGTAGCCTCTGGGTACATGCCTTGGTTGCTTCCTTGGTTGGGCTGGGACCTGCATTCGCCGCGAAAGTCATGTTGCCTAATAAAGCTGCTCTGGGAAGCCCGGTGGGAAAGGATCTGTACCTCCAAATGGGGATTATCTGCGCGGGAGCCTATATGACATGGGCTACCAACTCCCTAGATGTTACGGAGCGGACGACGATTCTAGGAGCGGTGGCGTTGAATATGCCCCTTTTCCAGGCTTTCACGCGTCTTGCCCACTACTGCACCGCATCCGACTTCTTCACAGAACAAACCATGTCCGAACAAACAATGGCCGAAATTCACACAAACAATGCAGTAGAGAAGAAGACAGCAGAGAGTAGTGAGTTCTTCTCTCACGTCACCCAAGACGTCAGCACGGCGAGAGTCTCGACACAGCGTTCTTTGACAGAAGGTGCCGTTGGGGAGCTTACAGAGAAGAAGAGATCAGGCAGTGACAGCTCAGCCTCAAGTAACGGGCGGTCACAAGGCGAGACACTGGTTGAGTCGGGAGAATCCGAGTCAGATGCTGAGTTTGGTCTGGCCAGCAAAGGCCTGCGCTCTCAAGCATACCCTCATATCGACCCAGAACTCGCCAATGACCATTACCGTATGGTCAAGGTGAACGCCTGCGTCTTTCTCATGTCGATTCTCATTGTAGCCTCGGGGGTTGTCGGTCTCCCTGAGGCTGCTACGTTTGCTGCGGCGTCCTGTTTCGCAGTACAGATGCTGTGTCCCGGTATGATCCTGAGAGCGATGCAAAAGCGGTCCAAGGCTGCCATGGAGAAAGCAGCCGCCAAAGCGACCGCTGCAGACAAGGTGACTGCTTCTGAGAACTCGTTTCAACCAGGTGGGTTCATGCTCTTCTCCATCCTGGCCGCCTGCATCCTCCAGGTGATCAATAGCTGGGAGGTCTACCGGAACCCGGATTACTCGGCCGTGGCAGCTGCGCCGGTGGGCTTCGAGAACTTCAGGATGGCGCTCACTTGTCCTGGCATGTGGACTGGTGCGCTCGTTCTCGGGGCAGTGCAGTTGGCGACGTTGTCTGGCTTAACCAAGCTGTAACGGGGATGTTTGGGTAGATGTTCTACGGGGAACGGAGTGGGATTCAATGTTGTCTGCGCATGTTTGCTTGTGAGGGGACGATGACCTAGATACCAGGGCAGTTAAGCGTTTGGACTCAAGTATGTTTGATCTTTGTCTTTGATTTTTAAAGCTGCTGAATTAATTGTTTCGTTAAACGCACTCTTCAAATCGCGTCTCTGAACATCCTTGCATACATGTACCAACATAATGTTCTCCATACCACAGTTTCCACAACGAGAACAAGCGACGGCGATGCTATCTCATGAATCTCATCATACATCATAACAGTCCGAGCCTCAGTAGACTTCTTTCACTGCTCTGTCGTGCGCTTACTACGTACTGCAAACCGACCCCTGTCCACGGCGGCCCTGCGTTACATATTACTAGCAGTAGTATGCCTATGAAACCCAGGAATGATCGTCCCGTACTTGGCTTTTCGGAGCGGCCCTTTCACCCAGGAGCTGCCAGATTCGCCCAAGATCGTCTGCAGCCCTCCCTCCATTTCTCTCCAGCGCGGGCATCCTTGTGACAGCTCCTGTCATCAACGTCACACACGTGCCGCGGAATCCTCTGTAGATCGGTGACATCTCCATATTGTTTGGATATGTTGCCGCCAGCTCGGGACGTTGCTCCGCGGCATAGGGGCCAATCCGGCTGCCCTTCGCAAGTCGCTTTGGGATTTCGGAGCTCACATGTCAGGACGATTACGGACGCAGCCCCGTGGGGTATCAGCCAGCGCATTTCCGGGGGGGCGTCTGTTATCACGGGGATGGACGGGCTCGGGCTTTCACGTGGCGGTTGTGAGACATGGGGTCCTAGGACAGGGGAGGAGTAACGTAACCAGCTGCTCTTCTGCCCTGTTTCATTGCACTGCTGCTTCGGTCGACAAGCTCGCCATCAAATGGACGCTTTCAGACCGTTGATAACCCCTTGTCAAACCACCCGGAAGAGGCACAGCTACCCCTGAGGCCCTCCCCCGGACTGGAGAACTGCGCGCACAGCCCATGCGTCGCCAGGCGTGTGCGGCCCATTTCCCCGTTTGTCGCGGAGACGACGCTGGCACCTGGTCGTCCATCGGTCCATCGACGACCGATTCCGGGAACCGCGTCTCTGGTACCGCTGCAGGGGGACAGGGGCCCGAAGATGGGGGAGCAGGGCACACAATGGTGCTGCCTAATTTCGCTCGGCGAGTTGTTAGTTAGCGGGCGGGATGGTTTCTTGTTGTTGCGCTGCGATGGGAGGGTATCATCGTCGGCTCTAGACCCACGTGCCCGGGGGACCCCCCCCTGGCCTTTCACTCCGCTGGGGCGGGAATCCGGGGTATGGAGACGAGACGTCAGGCCATCTTGGAGGAGTCTAGAATTGGAAGGAGAATGAGGTGATTTTCGAAGGCTAGGGAATCCTCCTGCTTTCGGCGTCATCGAGACTTGAGATGGGCATCGTGGTGAAGAGTGGTCATCGTGAAGGACGAGCGATTCAGGTAGATTGGGTAGATGACGGGGAGTCCCTCGGTGGCATTCTCCATGGGTGGAGTTGAACGGCCAGTGAGAGGTTCACCTTCATCGGCTGCGGCAAGTTCCCTACCTCTCTTGTGATCATCGATCTGGGAGTGATAGTGGACGGAATATTTTGCTGAGTGGTTTTGCCTGTTCCGCTGGACGAGCTTCTTGCCCTGGCCATCACAGGTTGTCTACCTGCCTCTGAAGGGGGGAGGGGGTTGCAAAGCTTTGTGTGGCCATTGACATGGGTGCCAACACCAAGGAACTTCCAGAACCCTGGTTATTCGCAGACTGTACGGCGTTGAATTTCTTAGTTCCTTATATGCACTTAGAGAGGCAGTCCTTTGATAATACCTTTACTGCTAAAATAACAAGCCAATTGGACCATGCTGTTATTATTCTCTGCCATTGATAACTTAAGGCTGCCATAGTATGAATCTACATCGATCCCTCGTTGGTCGACGACTTCTCATGTCGTAGAGTCTCCCGCTTTCACGGGACGGCACTAACTCGCAGCCTTCAAGCTCCATTCAGGCATCAAATTCCAAGACTCAAATAGCTGCAATTACTTCCTTCAGCACAACACCAAGCAACGTCACATGTCAGCGATCAAATAGATCAATTGCTCAATCAATTGACCTTTCCTAGTCTCCACGCTGCCATCACAAGGTGTTAATCCCAACTCGTCGATGCCGCGCCCCGACTCTCACACGGGGTGTATGTATCCAGCAACGCCCAGCCAGCCAGCAAAAACATCCATCTAATGACCTCTTCCACGGGCCAGCCCTGCGTGGATATCCTCCACGTGGCGCTCAAGGCAACAACAAGACGAGACGAAGTATCTGTAAAGCAGGTACATCTTTCCCTGCGAGAGTCATGAAAAGCGACATTCCCCTCAAGTCAAGTAACAAGAGGCAGGTCTAGCACCCGTGCCGCCACATGGGGGATGAGGGGAGGAAATTCCTCACACAATACCGAGCGCCACTCAGCGCGAATAAGGTACATCAAGGCTAGAGCGAGAGCCTCACGCGACGTCGTTTCGCCGGACATGTGTCGCTGCGGGGAAGGACCCTGGAACGGGCGATTGGACGCCGCTTGGGGAGCCACATACCGGTGGTAGCTTACAGTACAGAGGTCTTGAGACCCTGAAGGAAAGACGGTTCGAGTCGTTGGCGTTACGCCTCGGGAAAAGTGAGGCCGAGAAAGCTTCTTCCACCGGGACGGGGGAGGTCACAGGAGGGGTTTGGAAGGTCACCGGCTGCATCGAAGACTTCTCCCGCACAGAAGGAAGAGTTTCTCGCCGGGGCAATTGGAGGGGCGGATGTATCAATATCTTGTCCTTCACGGGGCAGAGTCTCTACCACATGGCCAGCAGAGCTGAAGCTACAATGCGGTGCTCTGTCACCGACTTCTCGTCTGCTGTATTCACTCGAGTCGTGAGAATGATTGATCGCCCGCTGCGTAAACCGTGTAAGACGGTTGGCCCCCAGTCGGACGAGCCGTCTGCGCGGCTACCATTCAATCTCATCACAGGCCACCCGCTGAAGACAGGAAGCCCGCCGAGGGTCTGCCGCCTCTCCCCGACGCCATGCCCTGCGTGTCTGGCAATCCGCCCTGCGTGGTCACTGGCGGCAGAGAGTCTGATGAGTCTGAAGCTTGACGCCTCGCCGCCGGGCTTCTCATTTCCGCCCGCCGGCCCAACCTCCGTTTGCGGGGATGTCAACCTCCTCATCTCCGTTATCAACGATTTCCGGCGTTTCTAACCGGGGATGCATCGGCCGGCGACCCGTGATTTACCCGTCCTTCGCCGTGGACTCGGAAATGTCCCCGACATATGTATGCACTCAATCAATTGACAATCAATCCAATGCTGCTAGCCGCTCGCTCCAAGGACCACACCTCCACCCTCATCCGCGGGAGCTTTCCGAGGACCCCTGCTGTGGACTCACTCACACCCACAGAGAGAAGAGAGAAATGACGATGGGAACTAGAGGAACCCTAGCATAACGGCCTTGAGAGTTCGAGTGCGCTGCAGAATCTGCTGCAAGACTTTCCTTCTTGGGAGAGTTCCGCCATGTCGGTGAGATCGCGTCACAATTACCGTTGCCATTAGAAGCAGACGCCTTTTCCCCTCAGTCCTTGTCGGTGTAAACGCCCGAAACGGCTTGCAGCTTTCACATGTGCTGTCGTGTCCTTCCCGTAATTAATCAATGACCTTTCAACCCCTTTGCACCATTGGCATCAAAGTACACGATAATAAGCGTCGTTGATCCTTCGGGCGGATTCCCCGACGACACTCCTCACAGCGGAGAGCCCGACCGTCGGCAGGCAACAGGAAATGTACCGAACGCCCCCCTTCCACGCCACCCCTCCCCACCCACGCCCCCACCTCGAGGGAATTGTCACAGCGCGCGTGATGGCGACGAGTTTTGGGAGATGGGCATTTTGGCGGGGATGACGTGCCGAGCGACCTACAGTAGATGTTACCTCCCCCCCCCCCCCCCTCCGCCACGTGCGGGAGAAGATTTCTAGAAGGATTCGGGGGTCACTTTCCTTTCTCAGCCGGACTATGGGGTGTGTGATTGGTGGATAGTCTGGCGAGCGCGAAGGGAGGGAGGCTGGAGGTATCTGCCATACCGCCGCTGTGGCTCAGGGCATCTGACACTGAAAGGTACAGCGTAGCATTCACCCGATGTCGAGACCCCCTCCCACCCATTGCTGGAGCTGAAGAGAGGGACCACCATGACCATCACCACCCAGCGCGGGTAGCAAAAGGATTACGTATCGTCGGGTATTTTCCTAAACGTATCTATCTGGAAAGCGGGACTTCCAACAACAAGGCGCGCGAAATTAATGACACGCAACCCCGCAAAATCGAATCCTCTCCCCCGCCTTACCATCGTCAGATCTTCCCTTGACGGCTGCCCTGCGTTTGACACGCTTCATGATGCGATGCCAATCTTCCTTCCCCAGCCATCTACCTCATCTGCTTCATCTGTCCCCATCGAACACGTAAAACCCCGATCTGCCGCCTCAGCCATGGTAGGTCCTCATCGGCCCGCGGCGCGCGACCTGTCACTCAGCCAAATCGCCCTGCGCAGGGAAAGCAGGCACACGCTCACCACCACCACCTCCACCTGTTGGGGGATCTTGGATTCGAGGCAGCCCTGATTCCTGACACACGACCTGTCGGACCTGAGTTGTGATGAACCACAACCCCCTCGCATCCTTTCCCCGCCGATATGGAAATGACGCAGTGCCGACGACTTGAAGAACCCAAATCTCGATATTTCAATTTTGCGGTCAATGTCATCTCCCGTCACGAGGCTTGCAGCCTTGCATCATTCTGTCTCTGCCGTCCTTGATTTCGATGTTTTCTCCTCCTCATTTGCAACTCCCGAGACGGTGATTTACCGCTCCTGGCGATTTACCGAGAGGCGTTCCTATGCCACCCCCCTCCTCGAATACTATGGCGTGCGCCACGCCGCTGGAGAGGTCTTTGGAGCGCCATTGGATCCTAAACGGGAACTGAACGTTTACAATCGAGAGCCCGCGCGGGCATCGGGCAGTTAATCGGAAAACCGAATGCCACTATTTTCCGCCCAAACGGTCGCCCGCATGAACATGTCGCGGTCGATGGCAACCATCCCCCTTCGACAACCATGGGTAAGTACTGTCAATTCGTGGCTAAAAGCTTCAACAACACCATGGGCATGAATTGCAGGGTCGTTGGGTAAAAGTCGGTGAGGCCAGCCAACACCGCCATCTTCTGGAGTCATAGCAGCAGCATGCAACGCACAATGAAAGGCGGTGATGGTGGTGAAGGATGCGCCCTCTGTCAGCGTATCTCGCCTTTTTGCATCAGCGCGCTGGCCGCAGGCTGGGCTGCTCGCCCACTCTCCATGACCAGAGAAACACCCCCCCTGGAACAACCCCTTGGGCAATGCGTATGCACTGCCGCAGCGCTGGCTGCATGTTCACCCATGCCGTAGATATCAGGGGCCCTTGGTGGACGTGCTGCGCGCGAGAGACGCGGGTAGAGAGATGCGCCTCTGCGTTATGTCATCGTCGTCATCACCCGGATCATCTTCGTAGAGACTGTCCGGGTTGGGAATGAAAGGGCAAGGCTGCGCGCGTGGCTACGGTTCCGCTTGAGAATGACCGGACCGCGCTCTGCTAAAACCTTCGGCATTCGTCCGGGGAAACGACCATCTGTTTCCCGATGGTGCAAAGTCTAAATAATACTCAATTCGGGGTCTTGAGGCCAGACTCCCCCATCTCCGGGTTTGTGGGGCGGGCGAGCGGCACATCAACCGATTGGGGAACAGGAGTTGTGCTCTCGAATGAGAAACTCTTTTTCCTCGGCTCTTTTGTTGACGATGAGGAGGTGGTGATGGTGGTGATGGTGGTGATGATCAAGTGGTTTCCTCAAGGTCACGCCCTCGTCGATGCGGGAATTATCCACCGACATCCCGTGAGCTGCAAGTAAAAAGTATCCCCGGCATCCATCTTCTTAGCCCCTCTTTGCCCTTTGTTTTCGTGAAGCCTTGCGGATGTGTCTGTGTCAGAGAGCAACGTGAGCGATATAGCCGTCAGCTTAGTGTAGCAAGCACCTTCTCGTGATATCCAAGGCGACGATCCGACACGCCCCCAGCTTTCATTGGTGTTACGTCAATGGACAGACGAGTCTAGTCTCTGTTTTGTGGCTTCTCGCAACAGCTTCAATCAATTCGGGAGACTTCCCCGCGGGGTGAGAAGACCTTTCTCCCGTCATAGCCACCTCATCCGAATAAAACACAGCCAACTGAGAGGCCTCTCTCTCTTTCTCTCTCTCTATCTCGCTGCCGAAATTTTAACCCCAGGCGGTGTAGGGACAATGATACCACTCAAAAGCAATCTACCTATGCACCTCCCCTCTTATGAAAACTCTACCCATGGACCGGTAAGGTTCAAGGGCCGTGACGCCGTGACGAATTTAATTCTCCGTCCCCGCGCTGCGTCCAGCCAGCCCCGGATTCCAAAAGCGGCCCCCAGGTTTACGTGTGATACACGCCGACTGCCACCCGATCCTGGAGGGACATGGTTGTCCATTCCGACATGGCCCGGAGACGTGGGCTAGGAGGCGCTTTGTCGCAGCGAGGCCTTTCGTTGCAGGCGTGGAAACACGTACATTCGAGATGGATGGGGTTTGGTGACTCTTACCATGGAGTTGGCGCGTATGGGGTAATAAGATGCGATGCGATGCGATGGCTGTTAGCGGATGCTTGGGAAGCACTGCCACACGATAATTAGCTTGTAAATTACGTACCAGAAGTTCGAACCTTGGGAACCCAGCCCTAGGGGGGGATCTGGACGTATGGTTATGGATAGCGTAGCCGTCGGTCCGGCTATAGAAGGGATTCGGAAAAGAGAGGGCTGATGGATGTATCTTCGGAAATGTCGTGAACAAGGGAAAGGGGTGTGAAAGCATCCCTACGCGATACCTCTGGTGAGTATTCCTTGTCAAGACACATCCATGGATTACACCACTGACACGACGACCCTAACTCCGGGTGCTCGGTACGTCGTTGTCGAGGGAAATCTTCCATACTGCAGTCGGCCAAACTACAACGAACGGGCTCACTCCCCCATGGAGTAATATCCCAATTGAATGCACCTCTCAAGCACGCAGGGTCCAACAAGCGCGCCGCGCCAAGCCCCCTCCCTCTCCCAAACGCACACACACCCCCCGTGCTTCCTCGACTGTGTAAGTCGTAATAGCCGCATATGACTCGAAACTTCCACAACCCCTCTCACCAGTCTAAACACCACTCCCCGCAACCACCAAAAGAAAGAAACAAGAAGCCGACTATGAAGCCGACTATGAAGCCGAGCTCCCACCCCTCCGGTCGTCTTCTAACTTTGGCGCGAGAGGGGACAGAAAGGGAGGGCTTTCTCCAAATTCGGGGAAACCCACAACATGAATCATCTCCAATCTTGGAGAAATCTCCTCTTGCGCGTCTCGACCTTCCCACCTGTGGTAAAACATTGCGGCTAGTAGAGTCCCGATGTTTTACCTTTAACAGGAGGGGCGGCTGTTTTCAACACTCCCTTTTTTTGTCGCCCTTGTGATCGTGAACCTAGTAACTAGTAGACAACCCTGTGACTGAATGACAGCCGCCGCCCTTGTTTCCGACGTATTTCCCAAGCTCCCGGTTAATGAGCCAGCTAGGGGTATCCAGCCTCCATTGTGTCCGTCTTTATTTCTTTTTCTCACGAAACGATCTTGTCGTTCTCGGCTATACTCATAGTATCCACGTAGTACCCACGCGACCTGGTGGAGTTTTTGCATCTCGCAGCAAAACTCTGTTTTTCCTTTCCACGGTCCTGTCTAGCAAGTCTCGTTGCGGCTCCGCAAGCTGGGGCAAAGGGATGGAGAACCGGCACTGGGGCTGGGTTGTCTCGACTCGTCTCTTCCTCGGTGTCTCCCTCCGCTCTCGGTCCCACTCTGTGGGAAGGGGGATGGCCGAACCGCTGAGGCGGGTCGCGGTACACGTCTAGCCGGCGGGCATAGTGAGCAAAGCAAAGTAACTCGTCTTCCCTTGTCTCGGCGGAGGGCAGGGCATTGAGTTAGGCTCGTCCTTGGGCTTCATTGCCGTCCGTGTTGAGCGCGGCGCGACTTACAAGTTCAACCACGTAGAGGAGAAATGGAGGCATCCACCCACTGCAGCAGCAATTCCAACTGCCGTCGACTGCCGTCGCCCCGGAGCACATGCAATGTCATCGTAACTATCGTAAACTCTTCCCAGCTGGACGACTACCCCTGCGGCAAATCATGAATAGCTGTCGTTCGCTCGTCATGGGGCGTCTGAGAATTGCTGCGCGTTGATTGCTGCACCGTAAGATGGAAACCACATGCAAGTCACATGCAAACCCGACCATGGTGTTGGACGGTACCTAGATGGGATAGAGGGGAGGGAGTTGAGATGTGATATCCATGCCCCCCCAATACAACTGTTGGCTGACACATGCAACGCGCATCTCAAGTGCGGTGCACATGTACACACGCATCCTTTCAACATGTGCGCAGCAAATGTAAATCACAGGAAATAGAAACATGCGTTTAGACCAGATGAAGTGTGTGAATTCTAACTGAGTTTTATTCATGTTTTTGAAATGACTCTTTTTCATGGACAACCGCCTTTTTGCGATGTTTTTCATTCGAGCGTGCTTCGCTCGCTGTTTTTCTCTTCCCTTTTTCAGCCTCCACCACTTTTTTCCTTGTTCCGCCCCCCGGTCGTTGTCATCATCGTCTCCTCACCGTGCCTCCGCCAACTTTTTCTCAACAACTCCACTTTTTGTCTTTCGCCGCTAGAGAGCCTCCATGCTTTCGCTTTCTTCCTGGGTTCGCTTTGTTTGTTGACGTGCGGGGGCTCGTTGTTGACGGGCTCCATGTGCGGCAGTACGGCTTCGTGAAACCCCTGCCTTTTTTTTGACTCCCACTCCCCAAAGGTTGCCCTCGGATCCTTCTTCGCGCTTGACTAGAGTACACACACACTAATTCGCTCCGAGCCTGAATGATGAAAATTGATGAGAGAGAGATAATGCGATGGGCCAGTGGGAAACCACACATGGCCATGGTATCGTTCGAATAGAAACGCCATTTTGAGTGCAAAAGACAACAGACAGTCAAAAAATGACTTTGTATCGGAAATCAAAAACAAGAAACCGAGGGCGGAGTATGTCTCCGCCAGATGACCTAGGCCCAAGGGGTGCCTACGCTTGCGCTTTGCGCCAGCCGTATTAAGGGACTTCAGAAAGCCACTGCAAAACTGCAGCTTCAGAAAATGCTCAATGCTTGGTATGATGCCGTCTCATGCGCCGGTGAAATGTACACGGCAAGACTCCGTAGATGTCTTTGCCAGTCGAGATCCGAGAGGGGTATAAGCTGTCGATATGTCGCGCCATTGATGGGGTATCATGTAGTAATGTTGGTCATGTGGTGTGATGGTGGTTGTAGCTGTGTGTGTGATATTTATGGTTGTGATAGTGCCTCGTGTTTACCAGCCCTTGGAGTGATATCCATTGCTAGCCTCCTTGGAGAAGTACTGGTTCCAGCTGCCCGAGTTAACGTCTTCGCTCGTCTTGATGCACGGCTTCTCGGGGTACTGCTTCAGGTTGGCCACATCGTGCGACGTATGGCGACGCTTGAGAACCGCGTTGGCCGTCGACGACTTCTGTTGTCGCTCCCACAAGAGATGGCGACGGAGCGACTCGGTTAGCTCAGTGGCAAGCATGTTCCGGCGTGTTGTGCGCGGCGACAAGGCTGCCTGTGCGTGTGCTTGGCTGGTACCACCCATGATGGGCTGAGCGGTTGACCGAGGAATCTCGTGGATAGGCTTGAGGGTTGTGGGTTGGCGCATGCCCTTCATCATTAGGGGCGCCTCATCCGAGTCATTGGGAGACACTCCCAGAGAGGGCCCGTTGTGTGTCATGCGTGACCGAGGAATTGCCGACGTCGATTGCGAGGCGTGGTTTCCCAGGTTCTTGGCGCGTTCGGTTTGTGTTAGCATGAGAGTGATGAGCGACGGTCGCGAAGTCAAGTTGCGCTTGGAGTCGACGCGCTGGAAGAGTTTGTCGTCCAGACTAGACTTTCCGCTGTCCTCGATGGAGTCTTCCCATTCAGACTCATCATCGTCGTCGTCAATGGCACTCTCGTCGACATAATCGGTATCCGAGTCGACCGCTGCCTCGTCCTCGATGGTGTGGGTCATGACATGGTTGCTGAAAGATGCCTGCTTCTTCTTCGGGTTGAGAAGCGAGCTCGGTCGAGATCCGGCCATGGCGCTCTTGAGAGAGCCATCCTCTTCCGAGGAGCCGCCAATCTGGAAGACGGGCTTCTTGATAAGAATTATGGGCTTGTGAAGCTCGAGGCTATGATCTTGTTCGCTTGAAGAGCAAGATCCTCCGAGGGCAAACCTGGCTGGCTTCTTCGACTGCACAGGCTTAGGAGCAGGTGAAGAGGTAGGCTCTGGAATCATGACGTCGGAGGTGGGAAACTGAATAGCGCTGGGAATGGTTCGAGGGATTGGGACCTGCGAAGGCGAGAAGCCTCGCACCACGGTAGTGCGCGACATGAGTTGGGGTGAGGGCTCGGGGGAGGGCTCGGATTGCTCGTCAATGGACTTTGTAGGCGACTGTGATTCGGTAGTGGTAGAGCCGGATCGCTCGAAGGCGGGAAGCGGAATGGGCATCTCCTTCACAGGAGCCACGACGGCAGCGGTCTGGGGTGGTGCCGACAGACGGCCCTTGTCCTTGACGATGGACACAATCATCTTCTCGAAGTCGTCGGAGCTGATGTGTCGTTCACGCTTGCTTCGGCTGCTGGTGCAGGAGTCCTGTCGGCGGATCCTGGGGCGGGCAATCTCAAGCGGTGCTGAAACGGAAGTGAACTCGATGGCCTCCTCGTCGGCAAGTGAGTCAATGCTGCCCGACAGCTGTGGGAGTTCAGGTAACCGCGTCTCTGAGGGGATGTTCTGGGGGAGGGCTTGGGTATTTGGGTTGGCGAGTGCGGACTTTTCCTCGTTGTCGACAACAAAGGTTTCTCGTTGCCAAAGTCTCCAGCTAAGGTTTTCTAGTCTTCGGCCCTGTTCAACAGAGTCTGCACATCGAGAGAAAACTGGGCGAGTTGGTCAGCATCATAGGGCAAAGAGAAGCTGGCCAAGGTGGGCAGCTGGCGGGAGGCACTCACCAGTCCACATGCTATAGAGGTTGGCGGGATTTCCAGTGTCGACCTTGTGGATGACGTTTGCATCCACCGTCAAAACGTGTGTTTCTAGCCTACAAGGCATTGCGGGGGACTGCGAGCCTATTTGATTGCTCAAGAGTTGGAAGGTTTGATGAAGTGGCGCCCCAGGTTGGCGCTGTGCGGTCCGAAGCGGTAGAGTTTGGAAGCGAATCCAGTCGTCGCCAAATGTGAGAAAGGTTGTCGTAATAAAGTCTGACAATGCGACAACCGGTGTGACTCGAATGCGAGGAGTAGATTGAGGCGGAGAAGTGAGAACGGGGGATTGCCGTGGTGAACGTGACGAGTGTGTTGAGTATGATCGGCTTCGTTAAAGGGCGGCTCGGTGACAAGAGGCTCGGAGACGTTGACGTAGGCGACAGATGCTGCTAGTGGCGGAAGAGCGTTGAGAGAGAGGATGCCGTGATGTGTAAGTTGTTGCTGGCGGTGTCGGTCGGAACGATGGATGGCAACAGCGGCGGAGTCGAGGACGTGAGTTGTAGATCGGCGACACGAGGTTGGAAATTTGAAGATTGGAGAGAGGGACAGAGGAGGATGGGTCTTTGGGGAAAACGCCGTATATATTGGATTGTTAAGGTTGGTTGCGGTTGTGGGAGAGCAGTAGACGGGACGGGGAGAGATGGAGGAAGGGAGTCGCGGTGTGTATGTACTATGTAAATGTCTACTAGTGGTAGCGCGGGTAAGTTAGCCATTCGGTGCAGTGGGTGGTGGGCGTAGTGGGTGTAGTGGGCGTAGTGGGTGCCGTCCAGTGGGTGCAGCGGGTGTAGTGGGTGAAGTGACCGCCCGTGGTACAGTACCAGCATCAGCACCACAAGCAACCTGGAACCACAAGCACACACGCACAAGCCAGGTCCAGGGGGGGCGCACACGGGGGGAAGAACCTGGAAGGGGGGGAACGCGGTACGTACCTGACCTACGCCCTCTGGAAGTCGCCAAGTACCCGACAGTACGGAGGTACCGCGGCGCGGCGACTGGGATGGGCGCCGGAGTGCGCTGGAAGAGCTGGGCTCGGTGCTGGAGTGCGCTTAGCGTGATGCCGGGGGCGCCAGGGCCCAGTGCCTGGGAGCGGAGGGCGTGGAGAGGGCGTGGAGAGGGCGTGGGGGAGGGGGGTGTGATGTCCACGGGTGCTCAAGGCGGCCCCACAAACAAGAGGGTGAAGGTGGTTGAGGTGGCGGCCCCAAGCCCAGTGAGCCATGGACGTCCATCATCCATTCACTTCACGATACATAGTAGATCCCAGTGGTTCTCAGGCCTTTACGCTGGGAGGTCTTTCCAGGGCTCCTCCCTCAGCTCTAGGATCCACGGATCAGTGGATGAGGTCTCCAGTTCCTCAACTCCATTGCCTCGACTCCAGTCTAGATCTCCCTGCTTATGTCTCGATCCCCTCCAGACCCGTGGAACCCCAGGGATCCCACGTCTTCAGCTGCCAGCACCGCCTGGACTCGCCAGTCCAGCCCCAAAAGTACTGGACCGCTACAGTACCGGCCTCAACAGGGACCAGGGCCTGACAGCACCCTATGAACAGAGCCAGATTCGCTGCGTCGGAGCACCACCCGCTGGGCCCCCAGAACTGCCAGGCCCAAGGCAGGGCAGGGCGGGCACTGTCTTCATGTTTGGCGGTCCAGCCTGCTGACCCCCGGCCCACTGGCCGCTTTCCCCAAAGGAGGCCTGTTCGCGTCCGCGTGCGCGCTGCGGCGGATTTGCTACAAGAGGGAATTCCCCAAAGGGCTTAGGGCTCCCGATGTGCGCTAATCCTCTACGGGGCTCTGCTCGATTGCCGTTCTCGGCCTCCGTCCCCTTCAGTCGAGCCCCCTGTCCATCCGGCCCATCGGACGGACCATGTCTGTCATGTGACGGATCCCTTTGTGGACTCCTGTTTGCAGCAGCTGCGGCTCCGTTGCCGAGCTCGGTCAGACTCCCCTCAAACGGTTCCACCTTGGTCTCGATGGGTTTGGTATGCGTTCGGGTTTTCGATCCCGAGGCCGCTTCAGTTCGCTCCAGACTCTCCAAACTGTGCCTGACGAGACCCGCCCGATGGGGGCCCGATGAGGGGAAAGAATTGGACCTGACGGGAGGTACGAGATATTACACTTCTACTTGGTACGTACCTCGACTGGAACGTCGGTTCAGTCACGACTCACGACTCACGAGGCTGCCCTCTTCCGGGTCCGCCCCAAAACGGTCTCGTCGCAAACATGGAGTCGAGAGTATGAACCTTTGAGTCCGGTCAGGGTCACCCTCAACCGAGCGGCCCCGGGGAGTCTCTCAACCATCCCCGACGAGGCCGTCCGACCTCCACTGATGGACCTCCACTGTCACTTCAGTCAGCAGAAACCGAGCCAGTCTCCCGTCACGAGTCACGCCGCTCCACGCTGGCTGGCTGGCGTTGACAATCTCGCCTCGTCCGCCCCCGTGATGGGATGACAGGACAGGATGACGGGATACATGTAAAGTATTCGTACATACAATACCTCACCTGTCATCCATACATAAGGTAGTAGCAGATTGTTGCTTTTGGGGGGACGAGGGCCTTTATCCAATTACTTCGCGTCCATCAGGTCACCAGCCATCGTATGGCAATTCGGTCCATCGCCGGCCTAGTTCAATTGGCCCTGATTGTCCAATATCGTCGCCAGCATCATCAAGTCTGGACGAATTGACGCTTGCACATTGACCTTGACATTCACATTCCCCTCCACCATTCGCCTGTCACTTCCCGTTGCTGTCCAGTACTTCGCACTTGCACCTAGAAACAATACTAGCACGCAGTACCATTCAATTCAATGATTCAGCTGCCGGCATCCAGACAGACGCCTCGCCGATGTGACGTGCCTCAAGCCCCAAGCCCCAAAACGCCCCCAGCCGCTGGCCCAGATGACCCCGTGACAACATTGAATTTGAAGCCACCCCAGGTTTCTCCGTCATCCGCAGCACGCTGCACCTCGCCTTTTTGCAAACTTCCAGCTCAGAGGCCGAACGCAGATCACGGGCACTGCGCCTGACCTTGGGTTGGGTTCCCTCCCCGAAGCCGAGTCGAGTCAAGTCGCGTCGAGTTCATTCGCCTTACGGTTCATGGCTCTCGCCTCGCTGGCCGGCCTCATGCTTATCCTTGGATCCCCTCATGCGCGACGGCATCATGGGATGATGGCGAGACCAAGTGCCAGGGCACGTTGACCCACGGCCCCGGGGGCTTGGGCCAGGCAGATGCGCCCACTGTTATCACTGGCATTTGGTGTTGCATCTGGCGGGCAGCACGGGAGCTGCGACGTAGCATCCGCAGCGGCAGCGGCAGCGGCGCGGCAGTGGCAGAGGGCATCGTGTGCTCCGATGATGCCTTTGCTGTCACTCTCGATTCCCTCGAGCCTAACCCCAGGGTCCAAGATGAGGCGGCGACTCCATCAAACTGCTTTCGGGGTCATGGGGGGCCGTTCGCAGGGCCGTGGCTTGACAGCAGGCTAAACACTCGCAACACTTCCTACCCGCCTAGCTTAACAACCTCGAAGCACTGGTGATGTGAGCCATCTTCGCTGGTGGGCGCTACTAATAGACATTCAGAGACAACTGTCTCAGCCCGCCCGCTGTCGTCACTGCCATCAGGGGGTTTTCGGGGTCCTTGGTCACCAGACATGTGCATTCCAATTGAAAACCTTCCCCCTGGCCGACGCTGCCAGCGCATAACTTTGTCTACCCGCCGCATGACTCCGGCTAATTTGGGCGGGCTTTACTTGGGTTTCTTTGCTTTGCCCTCGAAAACAAGACCAAGTCAGCGACCCTTGAGATTCTTCTCAATCCTGCCTTGCCGCGGGCGGGGCCACGATGACTCTGGGGTTGTCTCGCCTCGTGCTCATCGATCATCTTCTCTCAATGACAGGTCAGATATTGAATTGCTCCCTTCTGCGACTGCCACTGCCGCGGCCGCAACGCTGGTGGCCTTGACTGTATTGTCGTTTCTTTTGCTGTGCCGACGGGCGGATCAATGCCATCTTTCCCCGACGCCACCATCTTGAACCCGTGACCGGTCCATTGGGATCTAATTACAGTAGCTACAATGTGGCGCTGATGATCGACGGGGAGTTGGAGTTGTTTGTCTGTTTGCTCCCTTAACAAGGTCGGTGTTAACAGCTTCCGACTTTCTCGAATGATGGCCGCCGACGTGGTGACGAGGCTGTTGGTGGCTGTTGGTGGAGGCTAGCGACAAGATGGGTGACGATGCACAACGGGCCACGAATCCGGTTCTCATGCTCAGGATTGAGAAAACGGGTTGAGAGCCTCAGGATTGAGGAACCGGTTGAAACACTGGGGCGCATGGACGCTCGAACCCTTATTGTCTTGTATCTGCGTCCTCGCATCGTGGAAACTGGGCCAGAGCGTCGTTCTGTCTCCCTTCAGCGCCTCACGATACTCGAACACCGTGCCAACTATCATTCAGATGCGAACACCGTTCCAACTATTGTTGAGAATGAGAGTGAGAGGAGCAACCAAGCCATGACGAACCGATGAGGCAATGTCGCAACGGTCCGAAAGAGCATTTCTTGCGCAACGCTGGTTCCGCCGAGAAGGCGACGTCCATACATCGAGCGAACGAGCGAACGAGAGACCTCTGGCTGTTCAATGTGCGATATTTTCTTTCGCCCCCATCATCGGCCCTATGCGCGGTTTCTCTTCAAGCGTCTGTTCCCATCGGTGGGAGAAATCCATCTGTAAGAGAAACATGTAATAGCTGATTGGACGTCTGCCAACTTGACTGGAGTTGAAAGAGGCTTTTTTTATCTCTCGCTCGCTGCGACGGCCGGCGGACAGTCGGCGTTTATCCGGCCCTACTAACAGCTGTCGCTAATCCTCCCAACCCATGGCTGTTAGTGCAGGACTTGTATGATTCCACTGCCACTGCCCACGGTTGACGGCACTACCAAAGGAACACTGCACCAGAGTGGCTCTTCAACCTCCATAATGGGATTTTAGTTCAAGGGACAGCGACAAGTGTGCTTTCTAGCTGTAGCCTACTGTAGCTCTCAACTCCCCCCGCGCTGCTGATAAGCGATAAGAGCTTCTCCCCTCTTCGCAAGTTCGCATTGTCAGTCTGACGACTCTGTCACGACCTATCCCGAACCTCTCCTGACCAGACCGACGCTGCGCTGCTCTTGGCTCGCGTCCTGCGTGCGTCACAAAGTCACAAAGTAAAGGTAATCGTACAGTTTCGCCTGTGTCCGCCGTCTGTGCTTCGTCCTCGTAAGTGCGGTCGTGCGGTGCTCCGGGCCGTGGTGCTGGTGCTGCGTCACCAATAAACAAGGCTGGCTCAGGCTCGTGAAAGCTGGCGCCATAATAATTTCCCCCCCTTGGAGATCTGGTGAGACGACTTCACTCCTGCTCCTCCTATTTTCTGGCTTCATCTGTTTCCTGTTTCCTGTACACCATTTGCCATGGTCTGCTGTTGAATGCCTCTTCTGTCATACCTGAACCTGTTGTCTTGGCCCCTCGGAATCCTACTGGGGCTGCTCCGGAATATCCTCCACCAACTCCAACGACGACTGATTGTACACCTTCAGCCGAACCAACATTACCCAACGAATCGACCTTCCCGCCGTACGACCTCTATGCCGCCTACTACTACGACGACGGCGAGTCCCAAGATGGCCGTCAAGAAGAAGATCGCCGTCATGACCTCGGGAGGAGACTCCCCAGGCATGAATCCCGCAGTCCGCGCCGTGGTGCGCATGACCATCCACATGGGCTGCGATGCCTTCTGCGTCTACGAAGGCTACGAGGGCCTGGTACAAGGCGGCGACTTCATCCGTCCCATGGAGTGGAACGACGTGAGAGGCTGGCTGTCCGAGGGCGGAACCCTCATCGGCACCGCCCGGTGCATGGCCTTCTACGAACGTCCCGGCCGCTTGACGGCCGCCAAGAACCTCGTCCTCGCCGGCATCGACGCCCTCATCATCTGCGGAGGAGACGGCTCCCTCACCGGTGCCGACAAGTTCCGCGCCGAGTGGCCTGAGCTGCTGGCCGAGCTCGTCGCCAACGGCGAGCTCACCAAGGAGCAGGTCAAGCCGTATACGCACCTCAACATCGTCGGGCTCGTCGGCTCCATCGACAACGACTTGACCGGCACCGATGCCACCATCGGCTGCTACTCGGCCCTCGCCCGCATCTGCGAGATGGTCGACTACATCGAGGCCACGGCCTCGTCACACTCGCGCGCCTTCGTCATCGAGGTCATGGGCCGACACTGCGGCTGGCTGGCCCTCATGGCTGGTGTTGCCACGGGAGCCGACTTTGTCTTCATCCCCGAGCGACCTAGAGAGCACGACTGGAAGGAGGACATGGCCACTGTGGTCCGGAGGGTCAGCGAGACTGCAATCACCACATCCGGCGAGTCGCTAACGTGCTGCAGCATCGGAGCCTCGGAAAGCGGAAGACCATCGTCATCGTGGCCGAGGGTGCTCGCGATAGGAACGGCACCAAGATTACAGCCGAGGAAATCAAAGACCTCCTGGCCGACAAGAGCGAGGGCGGGCTCGCGCTCGATACCCGTATCACCACCCTCGGCCACGTCCAGCGCGGCGGCAACGCCGTGGCCTACGATCGCATGCTTGCGACCTTGCAGGGTGTAGAGGCTGTCAAGGCCGTGCTCGATGCCACCCCCGAGACGGTGACGCCCTTCATCGCCATCAACGAGAACAAGATTGTTCGCAAGCCGTTGATGAAGGCCGTGGCCGAGACCAAGGAACTCGCCAAAGCCGTCGATGCCAAGGACTTTGAGAAGGCCATGTCGCTCCGTGATACCGAGTTCTCAGACCAGTGGAACTCGTACATGCTCACGACCAACGTCATGGTCAGCGAGGAAGAAAAGCTACCCGAGAGGGAGGTCCGTCACACTCTTGCGCGCACTTTTACTTCCTTCGTCACCATTTACTAACTTCTTTGTAGCGCATGAAGATTGGCTTCGTCAACGTCGGCGCGCCTGCAGGTGGTATGAATGCCGCAGTCCGCGCCGCCGTCGCATACTGTCTCTCGCGCGGCCACGAGCCCTTGCCATCCACAACGGCTTCGCAGGCTTCTCGCGGCACCACGGCGACGAGCCCGTGGGCTCCGTGCGTCCCTTCGAATGGCTCGAGGTCGACGGCTGGGCCAGCAAGGGCGGCTCCGAGATTGGCACCAACCGCGAGCTGCCCGGCGAGTCGGGCATGGAGAAGATCGCCAACCTAATCGAGGAGTTCCACTTCGACGCCCTCTTCCTCGTCGGCGGCTTTGAGGCCTTCCACGCCGTTTCTCAGATGCGCAAGGCCCGCGACCAGTATCCCTCGCTATGCATCCCCATGTGCCTCCTCCCGGCCACCATCTCCAATAACGTCCCTGGCACCGAGTACTCGTTGGGCTCTGACACGTGTCTCAATGAGCTTGTTAACTACTGCGACAAAATCAAGCAGTCCGCTTCGGCGACGCGTCGTCGCGTCTTCGTCATCGAGACGCAGGGCGGCCGATCCGGCTACATCGCGACGCTGAGCGGCCTTGACGTCGGCGCTTCGGCCGTCTACATTCCTGAGGAGGGCGTCAGCCTCGCCATGCTCAACGCCGACGTCGAGCACCTCAAGGAAGTTTTCCGCAAGGACAAAGGCCAATCCCGCGCAGGCCGGCTCATCCTGGTCAACGAAAAGGCCAGCAAAGTCTACGACGCCAAGCTCATCGCCAGTATCATCCGCGAGGAGGCGCACGACCGGTTCGAGAGTCGCGAGAGCATCCCGGGCCACGTGCAGCAGGGCGGCGTCCCCTCGGCCATGGACCGGTGCCGCGCAGTACGGCTGGCCATCAAGTGCATGCAGCACCTGGAGAGCTTCGGGCGCAACGCGCACAACCGCGTTAAGAAGGACCCCACCAGCACAGCCGTCATCGGCATCCAGGGCTCCGAGGTGGTCTTCTCGCCCATGAAGGAGCTCGAGGAGACGGGCACCGACTGGGCCAACCGCCGCCCCAAGATCGCCCACTGGCTGGAGCTGAGCGAGGTGGTCAACATCCTCGGGGGCCGCCCGGACTACCCCAAGCCCGAGAAGAGTCTGACGGGGCTGATTGCCAAGGATACGAAGCGCGGGCTGTAAATGCTGGGAAGGAAGGTTGGGTTGGTTGGTGTGTGTGTGTGTGTGTGTGTGTGTGTGTGTGCGGTTTTGGGTCTGAAGGGGGGTTCCCCTTGTTCGTCGTGAGGATGGATCGGGAGGTGGGCATGGATGGTTAGGAAAGCGATGACACTTCTCGTTCCTAGTAGTTCGTGGCCGTATACCTATTTATAATGTTAACTGGTGTTCAAGGATTACTGTCTGGGCTTATATCATCGTTTCATAAGGAGCGCTGCGTTCAAGGGGGTTGTACTTGCATGATGTGTGGTGTCCCTTGGTAGTCGGCTGAATCGTTGTAGTTTTCACGAGGCGTCCAAAGATGGAGATATTTCCTTTCGATATCCATTGGTGCACTGATGCGTAAGTTGACACCTGTTCTCTGTATTTTATGATGACCTTGTGTTACGTGGTTTCCTCTCGTGAGCTTTTCCCAAATTCGCTACCCTATACGAATGCCGAAAACGTAAGGCCTAAAAGTGAATGACTGTTCGTCTGCCTCTTTTCGTCATTCGTAGAATTATCATAGCATGACTAGGCCGAAAAGTCAAGAGGCTGACCGTCGTTTCAGGTTTTGGTCGTTGTTTGCGTTACTCGATTTCTTCAGACTTTACTTGTGTAAGCGCAGTGTACAACCTCATGTCGAAGGCTTTGGCGAGAAGAGCAAGATTCGATTACAGTAACGATGCAAATAACCCCACTATTCAAGTAACGTCTTAGGAACTGTCTGGTGGATGGTCACTAACGTTTAAGTTTGGAGGTATAAATAGTTCGCTGCTTGTCCTAGGGAGGGCCGTATATCTGATCTGCTCTTCATAAGGTAACCAAGTGTAGCGGCGACGAGTCGATATGATTTCGCTTTTGAGTTGATCAGGATGCGATATTATACCTCATAAGCACGTAAGTATCTAGCAGATGTCTAGCATCTCGTGTTGCAAACGGGTTTCAAGAAGTTGCGGTCGAACTCTTTAAAGTCTTGCTGGACATCTATTCTTCAATTGCCATACTAAGCTTCCTACTAAGCACTACGTAAGTAGAAGCCATAAAAAGAACTGCAAGATTCGGAGTAGATGAAGTCATGCACTGGACTCTGGGACGGATAACATCAACTATCACTATCAACATTTCTCTGCTCTCTGTCTCTCCAACAGGAATTGACAAATCTCGAAATCCAACTAAAAGCTCAGATCTATGCTACCATGACTACTACTTATCCGTATTCTACTGTACGAGGTTGTCGCTTCCATCATCCGAAACCTCGCACCCCACAATGCCTCTCTTCGACCCTTTTAGCCTGTCGCTATTTCTACCAGGCTTATCTTGAATTGCCAAATGTTGTGCGGGATATCGTGAATCGCCAAATTTCCGAAGGCCTGCCTCCGATGCTGGTATAGTATAGTACCATTTCGGCCTTAAGTGATAGGGTTTACCTGATCCTAATCTAACAAATGACAACATGAACCATAAAGCATATTCCTCCTCCGAAGTAGAACTTCTCGCTTGGATTTGCAGCAGGGCCACTACGCACGGCTTTGTCACATGAGACTCTCGAAGTGATCGCATGGATATGGTAACACGCGATGCATTGTGATTTTGATCTGCCTTCGATCCAAGATCCATGGATGTGGTCAGGGATGTCTGGCCGAGCAACCGGCCGAGAAACGTCGCGAGCCTGAACGTCTATGATGCGGAGTGTCAGAAAAAAGAATCCTTTGCTATCTTGGGATAACGAAACTCATTGGGCTCAGAAAGTGGTACTTGGTCACGATTATGGCGTTCTTAGCACCGCGATGTTCTGATAGCTTCGGGATCGTTGGCTAGAGTCGCTCCAAGAACGGTGCCAATGCGATGAGCCCCACAATCTAGAAGTCATCGTTACCAGGGTCAAGGCCAGGTAGTGTCGGGTCGCCTGGTCGTGAGAGCTTGAAGTGACTCTACCCCTAAACTTCTATGCCGAGTTTAGTTTCATAGCCTTACCTAAGGGCGTGATTATACAATATGCCGATACAGAGCAGAAAAACTTCATCTGAAAGCATAGGCAAGGGAGAGATTTATAAAAAGGGTTTGCCGTGTTTGCCCTAGGCACATATGTAGAGTTCAATTGCAAGTATTTGTGTATGTGTGTGAGCGATGTCAGTTCGTATTGGTCCCCAAATAGCTGATTTCCCCCCCAACACAGCTGTTTCTCTGGTATAGTTCGTGCTTTCAGATCAACGAGACCTACCTTCGCGTGTCCGAATGATTGACCAAAGCCTTTTATCGACAGGGCTTTTGGACTGAGAATGTGGTATAGGTCCGTGTCGGAGGAACCCAAGGAGATGAGCTGTTTTGGACTGAGGAACCCAGAAATGACGGAGAAGTCGCTTCTTCAAATAATGATCAATCGTCTTCATAACTTGCTGATATACACAAGAGTTCATGTTCATTAAACTTTTCTCGAATCTCATTATCAAGAACCCCCCTTCACCTTCATCCTCCCCAACCTGATCCTCTATCCTTGAGATGTATCATTTTCCACGTCTCCAACCTACATTACCGTTACTCAAAAAAGTGTCCGACATCCTCCAAAGGCATCATGAAATCCAACATATTGTACCAGCCCTCTACTAGGGGAGACATAACCTCCACCCCCGGTCTCATCCACCTCCCCGGCTGAGTCTTCACCGTGGACCTCATATCCTCGTCAAAGCGCTCCCGATCCCAAAGCGCCACAGATAACACATCCAGTCTATCCTCCACGAGCTTCAGCCTCCTGTCGAGCACGTTTGTCCATGGCTCGACATTCTTCCACTCCTCCGCCTGCCGGGCCTCGATCACCACCCAGGCGTCGTACGCCGTTACGTCCCCGGGATGAAATGGTGCGTAGGCATCATAATCCTTGGTTGGAAGGCGGCTCCAGTCGTTGCGGTGGCCGCGGGAGAGTACCTTTGGGGAGTTATGCGGTGTCTGCAGCAGCGCTCCCTTGTCGATGAAGTAGTTCTGGACGTCGAAAATGAAGAGCCCTTGCTGGTTAGGCGTGAGCTTGCATATGGCGCGGTGCATGGTGTCGATGCCGAGGGTCAAGATGTGAGGCAGTATTTGAGTACTGAGAGATTGTTCCCTCTGGTCGTAGAGCGTCCGCTCGAAGTAGGACGTAATGGTGCAGACCTGGTACATTTCCCAGGGCGCCATGGCTTTTCCCATCAGGATCGTAGTGAAGTACCGAACTTTCTCCTCGTACATGGGCTTGATGTCCGCTGGCAGGAAGTGAAGCATGTTCCTGCAGATACAAGCCAGAATCTCATAGAGATAGATGGCTTGCTGGATTCGGATATGCTCGGCATGGGTTGGCCGGCGCTTCTGCAGGGATGCGCGGAGAGGCTCCAATTCCACGCGCGCATCTGGGTGAAGTTTGGTGGTACATTGCCTGAGGAAGTGGTTGCTGAGAGACTTTACCTTGCAGCGAAAATCGTGGATGGCGACGGCATCGCTGGCGGTCAAACTTGCCATGGGAACCGCCTCACGGAGCTTCGTGATCTTGTCTACCCAGCCGTCGATCTGCTCGTTGCTCATAAATCCTTCCTGTGGCTGATACATGCTTGGCATGTTGAGATAACCTTGCCGGGCCCAATGAGCGACGACGGCGTGGGTGTACAGCTCTGGTGAGAACTCGTTCTTGATAACCTTGTGGAAGACCGAGTTTTTATATGTCCTGAGCACTGGGTCAAACTCCGGCACGGCTTTATACGCCTCCTTGAGGGAAGCCAGATCCGGAAACTGCTCAAGGACGTTGAGCTGGATCTCAATGGGGAGGCCGAAAAGAGAAGGCATTTTAGCGATGAGTGCTTTCTGGGATATGGTTGAACGTGAGTGATGTTTAGGTAGAGGTAGTGTTTAACAAAGTTCCACCTAGGAAGGGTGATATAAGTAAGTGGTAGTGAAGAGTGTGAAGAGTGATGTATAGTGTATGATGAAAGCTGGAAGTAAGGTAACCTTGTATGTGTGGATGAACTTGGGGGATTTACTCTGGGATTTCTGTGAATTAGAGAGACCATGGCTTTGCTTTATAGAAGTCCCGGGAAAGAGCAGTGATCTCAACAAAAGTCAATTGCAGTCAGTTTCTCTCCAAAACCTACGTAAGGCCTCTCGCGGGAGTAAACAAAGGCTATGGCGTGATTAATCTGGGGTGGTGATATAGGAGGATGCCGCGTGGAAGCAGATTGAAGAGCAACAGCAATACCAGCAACCGCTAGAGACGTTGATATCAGAAGGTTGGGGTTGAACCTTCCCCTCGGTGGCTGAAGTAAACAAGTAGAGATCTTAAACCTGACTTGCATTGGAGCAATGCGGAAGAGGCCCGCCCCAACAGCATAAAGGAGTTCATCGATGCAACAGAGACTGAGCCTAATTATGAGCAAAGTGTAACCAGGGAAAACCCGATTATAGGAAGTTACGAAATATCGTAACTACCCAAGGTAGTGACCGAGGCAAACGTCCATGAGCCGAGGAACATTAGGAAGATTCCTCAAGAGCCTACGAAGGAGTTACGAGGGCAGTCGGAATCCCCTATTTGAGTTTTTAAACATCGTTTCAACAAACAGCTTGTCGTTTGTAGAACCTTATATGTAACATCCGTGATGGGTAAAACCTTCTCATAAAGCAAAAAACGAACCAACGCCCCCGTTGTAACTTGCTGTCGTTACTAGTCCAGGCCCTATAGCGTGGATCAGGAGTGAGGAAGACACGGCGGACACCCTTTTACACTACGGATAGTTTCAGATTATACCCGACATTTATTCAAGATTGTTTTGCCGAATCGTGTTCAACCAACCGTCTAGCACTTGGAAGTTACTTTGACCTCCATGTAGAGATGATAGGCGCGACCCGACACTCATCATAGCTCACAAGGACGGTCTCGGGTTTTGCCAGCCAAAGACTCTACCGTCGTGACTGCAATACTGTATGGCTGGTATACACTTCGCAGGCCAATAAGGAAACCCTCGACGGGTTTTGTTGGGGAAATGCAGAGGCGAGGTGTAGGTTTGGGAGTCATCGGGAGATTTGTTACTGAGGCGAGGTCGACAGGCTAACACCAGATCGTGACACGGTCAGTTTGGAACTCTCTTGCACATTCAAGCGTGATACTTGGAAAGTAGCTGGAAACTATCTAGGAGAGCTTCGCATCCTTAATGATGTTCGTTGGTCGTCTGATGAGATCACTTCCACATCATTTTGTGCTGTAAAAATAAGCTTAAGTTTGTCCACGCGGTTGTTTTCGTCATATACTGGCGGCTCATTGCTTTGATGAGGTTAGTATGTGAAGAATAACACCATTTTTGTGCTATCCGGAATGATTTGGCGGCCTCAGGATGGAAACTCTGGGAGGTGCGCACTTCCTCAGTCCTCACCAGGGAGTAAAGATAGATACGAGAACAGCTTGTTCCCCAAGCCCAAAAACTTCGTATTGAAACATTTGACCCCGCAAATTAAATCTCCTCTTTAGTGGCGCTGCGTTCGTCATGCTTGGTCCATCTAGAAACCTCGCTGCATGTGAAGTTCCCCTACTATCGTTGGTGTAAGCCACGGGCTTGACCCTCGAGGTGCGAATCTGTGGATGTTGTCATGGCGACGCCGCAAACTCAATTGATAGATAGTCAATAAGCCGCCGTTACAATGGCACTTCGGGAACCTCCGCCTGATAGAGCGTTTAAATAACAGTTAACATTGAGCAGAAACGAACATGGTGGTAAGGTGCATCACATAGGGACGTCACGTGGGCCGCATGCAGGCTCCAATGCCGCGTCAGTGACCTCACCGGCCAGCAGCCAGTCCCCTCACGACTTTCAACGTCACTGAAACACCACGACTATAAACCCAGACTTCACCGTAGAACATCAAGAAATCTTACGCACTCTAATACTCAAGACTCATCACTCTCATCGACCTCTCGAGACTTACACACACAACAACAATCACACAGTAACCCCGCCCAACATGCCCACTCCCGGCGTGCACATCTCGGAGACGGGCAAGAAGTCCTTCATCCCGCTGGAGAACAACCCAGAAGTCTTCACCGCGCTCGTGCGCGACCTCGGTCTTGCGCCCGACCTCGAGTTTCACGACGTCTACAGCCTCGACGAGGCCCTACTCAGCTTCATCCCGCGGCCCGCCCTGGCCCTCATCTTCATCTCGCCCCCGCCCATGTACGCGGCCGTGCGCGCCGCCGACGGCACCCGCGCCGCCCGCGACGGCCTCTCCTACGACGGCTCCGGCTCCGACGAGCCCGTCGTGTGGTACCGCCAGATCATCGGCAACGCCTGCGGACTCATCGCCCTGCTACACGCCGTGTCCAATGGGCCGGCCGTCGAGCACATCACCCCCGGCTCCACGCTGGACAAGCTGCTCAAGGAGATCACGCCCCTGAAGCCGCTGCCGCGCGCGGAAGTATTGAACCAGAGCGAGGCGCTGGAGGCGGCGCATATGCGTGCTGCGGGACAGGGCGACACGGCTGCTCCGCAGGCCGAGCAGGTGGCGCCGCACCATTTCCTGGCTTTCGTCAAAGGCAAGGACGGTCATCTGTGGGAGCTGGAGGGGAGCTCGGACGGGCCAATTGATCGGGGGCTGTTGCGGGCGGATGAGGATATGTTGAGTGAGGGAGCGTTGGAGAAGGGTATTGGTAAGTATCTCAAGGCAGCGAACGGGGAGCTGGACTTTAGTATGATTGCGCTGGCGGGTAAGGCGTTTGACTAAGATGGGGAGGGATGAACATGATGAGACGGATGTCTGCTGGTCAGTTCATGAGTGGACAGAAGCAAAGCAGAGCTGATGAAGGAAGGGGAGCGTCACTTGGCGATTCTTCTCCTTGCTGCTGCGTAAAAGATGATTAGATGTTTCGTAAATGCAAATGCGAGTTTAATTTGCACCCTATAAGAAGATTAAGATGTAGCTGGAGGGTGGCAGTGTCAACCTAGCATGGCCCCTCTGTTATTCAAAGCGCACCGTCACTAATAATAGTGTTTCATGATAAGGAGCTTCGGCTTTAGATTGTCGGAATCAGACTTGGGTCCGGCTTCAACTACACCAGGACGCCCCAGTTGAACCCTGTTGGACAGGCAAGTAATGTCCGACACGAAACCTATGCAGAGATGCCAAGCAAAACTTCAGCGGGAATCTTGACGGAAGGTCAACCTTTCGTTGCTGGTGCTCTTGCTCTCGCTTCCATGTCTGTTCATGTGCAATGCTTCGCGTAGTAGTGCTTACCTTGGGTATCTTCCCGTTGTGTTGGCAATCTCATGTGCCTTTCGTCCTTAAATACCATGATCCTAAAGTTGAGCGAGCGTCGCGGAACATGTAATAATTCTCAAGCTACTTGTTAGTGACTTAGTAGAAACTGATAAAACGATACACTCCAGACATTAGCAGCGATGGAGGCTATTCACCCTTACACGATAGCGCGCGAGTCGAGTACGTCCACCCATCCGTGTTCCCTCCCGCGGAGCATCCCATGACCGTCTATGTGCTGGGCGGAAGGGACGTCGTCTTCGTCTATCACCACCTGGTTGGCGATGGCATGTCCGGCATGGCCTTTCATCGAACCTTTCTCCGAGCGTTGAATACTTTGTCCCGCGATGGGTTGGGCGAGCTGGAGGCGCTGGAGCCGGTTGATGCCGCCACGACGGAGATGTTCCCACACTCCAACACGCTCTCCAAGCATAAGGCATCTATACCGGCGGCCATCTGGAACCAACTTGTCTTCATATTGATGCGCGCTTCTTCTTGACCCGCTTCATGCTCTTCGCCAGCCTACCGCCATCCAAGCCGTACTTCAAATCCATCACCGAAGTCGCACCGCCCGAGGAGCGCACCGTCTCGCGCATCTCGTCGACTCGGATTGCCTCGGCGCGGATGGAGGCCATCCTCGCCGCCTGCCGCGCCAACGGCACGACCTTCACGCCGCTGCTCGTGGTGATGCTAACCGCGACCATGGCAACCGACATCTTCCCCAAGGCCAAGATCGCCTGCTCGCGATATGCCTACGACATCCGGCCGCACATCCGCATGCCGCAGCTCGACGGCATCGAGCGCGCCGACGGCGTCGTCACCAACGCGGCCTTCAACGGCACGCACATCCACTGGCTGAAGCCGTTCCGGGCATTAGTGGGCGGCACGGGAAAGGCGACGACGGTAGATGCCGCAGCGGCGTGGCAGCTCGTGCGGGACTACAAGCAGAAGATGAACGACTACATGCCGGGGCCGGGAATGCGGAGCTGGATCGGGTGCGAGATGATGGGGCCGAATTTGGAGGACATGGTGAACCAGGCGTACCCGGCGGTTGGACCCATGATGGACACGACGTTTATGGTGACGAACGTGGGCGCCTTGGCACCGGGGAGTGACCTGGACCGTTCGGCGGAGGAGACGGCGTGGCGTATCGACGATGTGCAGTTCTCCGTGGCGCCGACGAATGGCACTGTTGGGAACGCATGGATTGTCGTTTGCTGTGGCGGGTGTTAAGGGTGGGGATAGTACTATCACGGCGTCGTTTGAGGAGGGCGTTGTTGAGAGGGAGGTGGCGGAGGCGGTGTTAGAGTTGACGTTGGCTAAGATTGAGGCTATGATATAGGAGATGGGGCTGTGGAATTATAGAATAAAGGTGTTGAGCATAGATTTTAGTTGTAGACGGTCAATGCATTTATATAGAGATATAGATACGACTACTAGTAGTATAGATAAAGTTGCATGTGACAACTCAAGGCGATGAATCTGATACCCTGGAGATGCATGGTACATGAAGAGTGTTATATGACTAGCTAACTAACGAAGATAAATGCTAATGTTTAGAGACAATTAGCGCAAAACTAATCATTTCGTAAATTATACTCTAAATCCAGCTTGAATAGCAAGAACCGAGTAATAATAGACTCTGATTACGAAGTAGAACGTGGTCTAAGTGCCCTTCCTGGAGTATGGAAGTGTCTCGTAGCAAACACCAAGAGATCTACATCCCCAAACGTTCGAGACCGCAAGCCAAGCCTCCCCCTCTCTGCAACAGAATCTGCACACACACACACACACACACACACACACACACACACCACACACACACACCCACACATATTCATGTATACATCCAGATATAAAGTACTATTTAGCATGTAATATACTGCTACGGTACCCGCCTTCGAAACCTCTAGTCAACATCCTTGTCAACTCCAAGCCCCCCCTTGCTTCCTTGCTTCTTGCTTCTCCAGCCCTCGCACCAATCACACGCACAGAAGCCGTCCTCCCCGCCCATCCTTGCCACGGCCAAGGCGATTGACGAAACGGCCGCCGATCGATCGTGAGAGAACCCCCATTTCCCCATCTCCCTCTCCTCTCGGGGAGTATTTGTGCCGCTCTCCCCTCTCGAGCGCGAATCTTCCACTCTACTCCTGCCTCTTAATCAGCAACTGTGCCTCCCTTCTTCACGCCCCCGGACGCCGTTCCGCCCTCGTCTCGAAGCGCTGTGACACCGACTCGCTACGTTGCTGTTCTTATTCTCCGCCTAGCTTGTCGACTTTGCCTGCCGCTCCGTCGTTGCCGCGCTTCTCGTGCTCGTGCTCGTGCTCGTGCTTGTGCGTACGTGCTGCCCTTTTCCCGGCAGGCAATCGCTTGACCCGCCGCCCCGCGCCAGATCTCCCCACCGGCTTGCCCTTCCCGCTCCCGCTCCCGGGCCTAGTCCACCGGCCGCTCCGGACGGACCAACCCGCGACGACAAACGCCGCCATGGACTCCCACGAGTCTGTGAGACGCGGCTTCACGGCCGATCCCAACGATGTTCCACCGCCAGAGGGAGGCATCAAGCGCAGAGCCCCCATCGCTTGCCGGAGGTACATGCTCCCCTGATGCCATCCATCCCTTCCAATCGCTCATTCACCCCACCCCTAGATGTCGCCGCATGCGAAGCAAATGCCTCCACGACAAAGCCCAACCGCCCTGCAAAGCCTGTCTCGAAGCCGGCCTGGGCGCCCAAGACTGGTGAGTTCCACCGCCCCTTTCCCGCCTCCCGAGAACTCCCCTCAGGAAAGACCCACCCCGCCGCAGAGGAAAGGCCCCCCCGGACTGAGCCGTGACC